>NQII01007507.1:68507-91748 GCA_002778355.1 Clitarchus hookeri
TGTGACCCACCTGCCTTCGTGATGAAACCACACACGACCTCCGCGGCCGAGCTGCATGGACGGCGGCGGCGCCTGTCTGTCTGCTCGCGTTGTTTTACTATAATGAAAGAAAAACGAGTACTTGCTCTCAGTTCTGTAGAAGGAAGCTGTGGGCGTAACCACGGATCGCAGGAAGCTTCTAACGATGGTGATGACAGGATGCAGAAAGATGGCGAGTTTTTTTTCTAACCTACTCTAAAACTAAGTGTTTTGTTAGTCCGCGGTAGGAACGGATGCAAGGAGACGTGCATCGCGGCAAAGAGGGATTGGGTTTCCCATGGCCGAGTTTGGCCATGAGAAACCTCCCTGATGTACTTATAGTTAAACTACATCTAGAAGAGAAACGGAAAAACCGGCACAGACACTGTAAAAACCCTTTCGACAGGAAATAATTAAAAATTTTTACATGCATTATGAGAAAATGCTACAGGAGAAAGATAGGTGGGTACCATGCTCTTTATTATTGGGAGAGGAGAAACTAGTAGAGAGGTGGCGGGTATATTTATTTCTTATCTTGCGCTGGTTTAACCAGAATGATGTGGTACATCACTCTGGTGGGGGAAGTGCGCGATTGTGCTACTCCCCCCACCCCCCTAAGATGGCAAACCGCGGACGCTTTGCCTTGCATACTCTTCGGACATCCCCCCCCCTTCACCGCCAAAAAATTGTCTCGATCGAGATCAGTCTTCAGCAGAGCTTTCGTGAGTTAACATCGTATTTCGGGCTGGACCATTTTCCATCTCACGACATCCTCCCCACTCCGAAGTATTTCGTCTCAAGCACGATGTGGTTTTATTGGATGTTGAGATCTAGGAGGGAGGAGGAGATCCAATCAACCACATTATACTATCTGGTGGCGAAATTATACATAGGTGAATACGTAATACAAACTGGTAGCCGAGTGATACGTATGAAAATAGTTCGCCGCATATATGCAATTATTTTATTGGTCAATGGATCTATGGGTGTGGAGGGGGGGGGAAGGGGGACCAATAACGAATTTGGGGAAAGGGCAAAATGTGGTTTCTATTTTATTAACATATTTCTGCACAAGACCAACAGTTTTTTATTTTCACTTTTAAGGGGGGTGGAATTGCGAAGTCCCAGGGGGATGGGGCGTTCCAGGGGAGGGAGCCCCCCTTTTTTGTTTTACTGAGTCCCCGGGGGGAGTGGGGGAGTTCCCCTGCCCGCCCGATCAGGAGACGCGTGTGTGGTTGGCGTCCTCCCCTACCGACCAATCAAAATCTGGAGAGGCACGAGTGGCCATCCCCCCTACCCGCTCTTTCGCAACAATTGTACCAGTATCCTCTGCAACTCCAGTCACGCTAAGCTGCTGCACATCGCTGCATCGGCTTAACGTAAGACACTGTGTCGCTGATAAGCGCGCGTGGTGTCGCTATAGCAGCGCAACTTAAAGAGCTGACTGTGACCCTGACAGACGCGCGCGTCGCGTACTCGGCGCAACACTACGCTTGTCGAAGCGATAACCACCTGACCCCGTCTCTTGGCACGCACACTGCTACGTTAACGAAAGTTTAGAGAGGGTTCGTGACCGATGGCGGACTGCAGTGCTGGCTCGTAACGGATAACTCACGACTGACACCCACCTTCGCTGCGTCATGGCAGCTGCTCTTGTCAGCGCGTGCGCGCACGTGTGTACTGAAAGTCTTCGTACCCGCAATTTTCAGTCTGCTGAAACAATCACTTTTCTACAATCGCAGCGACGACACACTCTTCGTTTGGTTTTTCTAGAAAAACAAATATATACCCAAAGTGGAGGGCCGAAATTATTTAAATAAGTTTTTTTGGTTACAGAACTTTGTGGAGTAGGAAGCGGAATCAATATGTCCCCCGATGCAGTGGGTACCGAAGTGAGAGGGCAAAATTATTTTATATTTATTAAATAATAATTTTTACCTGCAGCGACAGTACAAACTGATATAACTATTGAAAATTCAAGGTTGCAGGCCGATACTTAAATTTTTTATTGAAATCATTTTTTTTATTAAAATATTTTTTATTAAGAAAAATTGTATTATTCATCTTATTTATAGTGATGACGGGAGGAATAACATCCAACATAGCATCGGGCCCTTGGAGTGATTCCTACAAATATGGTGGATGGTACCGACCAACATGGCCGCCAGCCACGCCTGTGACGTCATGACAGTCAACTCCGAACTCCGATCCCTGAACCCTGTACTAAAACCGACATTCACACACTACTAATGTTTAGCTGAACGAGGACGTGGAAACAACGCTAAACCTGTTTCGGTTACCAGATTAATGGAAAGAAATGAGTTTGCAGCACTGATGTTATATCAAATCTAGTAATGTGTACATATTTTTAATGGCAGATTTGTAATTCAAGTTTTACAACACACACTATTTTTTATAATAAAAGCTCTTTCTTTAAACAATAATTTTGTCGTAGAGATCAAAATGAAAAGGTGCAACACATAGGAGTTGTATCGTCAGTAAACAAAGGGTCGTAAATTAGAGCATATTTAAAATGCGCCCGCAGCAAATAAGCAACGATATAGTAACAGTAAAACATCATAATAAAGTATGAAATAATTAACGCATATTCTGTCGTAATGAAACGCACACAGCGCAACGCCAGGGATGCGTGAAGCCAGTTCCTGCTGTGAGGTTCCGAGGGTTAGCTGGAGGGAGTTTCCGTAATATGAGATGCCCATCGNGTCGTAGAGATCAAAATGAAAAGGTGCAACACATAGGAGTTGTATCGTCAGTAAACAAAGGGTCGTAAATTAGAGTATATTTAAAATGCGCCCGCAGCAAATAAGCAACGATATAGTAACAGTAAAACATCATAATAAAGTATGAAATAATTAACGCATATTCTGTCGTAATGAAACGCACACAGCGCAACGCCAGGAATGCGTGAAGCCAGTTCCTGCTGTGAGGTTCCGAGGGTTAGCTGGAGGGAGTTTCCGTAATATGAGATGCCCATCGGTGCGATGTTGAAATTTGTAATTTATAATGAAAAATATGTGTGAAATGCCAAACATTGTTATGTAATTTATTTTAACATATACGAACGCGCACGTTTTATCGGCATCCCTGCGGTGCAAAGTCCGTATTATATCGAGCGTTTGATGGAAACCTTCCAGGCACTGGAATAATTGGATTTTAAATTTCAACATTAATTAATTTAAAAACTGCATGGTTTGGATAGTCGAGAATATTTATAATTTTCATTGTACACAATTTAGAACTAACTTGATCACAGCAGCAGATTTATTAATAATTCGAGATCCTTTTCACTGGTCTCTTAACTATTTCTTTACTGTTTTAAATTACCTGATTTTTTTTTTATTTATCTGAAAGGTTATAAGCGATAATCATGTTAAACCAAAATAATGTTATCTTTATTTTCAAATTATTATTTTCGAAACGAAACTCAGTCACAGTTCGTTACAGTCACTTAAGTTCTCTTTTTGGATAATAGTTGAAAATTATTTTGGAAGGGAGGGACTGAACAGTTTTCTAGTAATTCGTGTGCGCATATCACATCTGCGTAAGGTATAATATGCGGAAAGATAATCTCTTACAAAATATAAATATTTCCAATTGTATAATTACAAAGATGTCAGTTTTCACACAACTTTCAGAACTGACAGGTGTAAGACGAAAATGCTCTTTGTATGTGTGAACTTGATACAGAAGTTTTCCCGTCGCACATATCCACAGTACTATTACGTAAACTGAATTTTCCAGATGGATAATTTCCAACCCTGTCAGTTTCGCGTTACAAGAATCTGTTCATTTGAATACGTTGACGGCCAACGCTCTCCCGTCAAATATCTTTTACATTATCGTTGTCATTAGAGTTGCGCAGAAGAACAACCCATGTTTTGTTTCTGAATCGGGCGGAAGAAAGAGAATAAAGGATGTTTAGTATTCATGCATAAAAAAACTGACTGAGGTAAAAAAAGTCGTGCGTATAGATCACACGTTCTATCAAAGCGTGGGCGACTACGAACATTTACGTGCACATATTATCAAAACAATATGGGTATGTAATACTACCCCATATAGGTTTGTTACTTGCTGAAATCGGTCGTGACGTATCCCCGTTGCGTATCTGAAAGGTACACCTTGGGTACGAGACATAACGTGAAGTTATTTGTCGAAAACGTGACACGAAGTTTCACGTCGGCCTCGATCAAGTTCTGTCTTTAGTCGTCACTTCAGAGGACGTTACTACTCGAGACATGAGTCACAGCGGGAGTGTAGTCTGCCACACACTATCACTACTTGCTCGCCCTTGACGTGAAAACCCAACAGGGAGCATCTTCCTCTACTGGGCTTTCAAGCATATTTGTGCCGTGTTGGTTTTCTTGTCGGCTGTATTCGTTTGATTTCGGAACGTGTATGGGTAAATGAAATGCAACTGACTATATATAATTTCAGAAAAAAGGGAAGGACGTTATGTGGAACGCAAACTGCCCATAGCATTATAAAATTTTCATGTCCACAAACGCGGTGATTTAGTCCACATTATTTTTTTATAGTCAACTTTCGTCATTTTATAAAATGGTTCACCAATCACGTTGTCGGTTCCTAAATTTAATGCTTTCGTCATGCCACTGACAACATGCCAAATTTGGTTTTAATCGGTTAAATGGTTCCCAAAACATTATGGAAAAGTTATTACTTTTTCAATTTGCAGCATCTTTCAAAATCGTGGACAAATAGTATTATATATTTCTAGATTTAATGCTTACATAATGCGCTATCAGCATGCCAAATTTGATTTAAACCGGTTAAATGGTTCCCAAGGTATAATGGAAATTTTTTTTTCAGGTTGTACTATCTTCCGAAATGGCCAACTAATAGCATTATTGGTACCTTGGTTAAATACTTACATTGTGGCTCTATCATAGTATCAAATTTGGTTTCAATCGGTTGAATATTTACCGAGATAAAATGGAAAATCTTCCTTATATTTTCAATTTACACTATTTTCCAAAATGGCAGACCAATATGATTATCGCTTTCCAATTTCAATGCTTNCATGCCAAATTTGGTTTTAATCGGTTAAATGGTTCCCAAAACATTATGGAAAAGTTATTACTTTTTCAATTTGCATCATCTTTCAAAATCGTGGACAAATAGTATTATATATTTCTAGAGTTAATGCTTACATAATGCGCTATCAGCATGCCAAATTTGGTTTAAACCGGTTAAATGGTTCCCTAGGTATAATGGAAATTTTTTTTTCAGGTTGTACTATCTTCCGAAATGGCCAACTAATAGCATTATTGGTACCTTGGTTAAATACTTACATTGTGGCTCTATCATAGTATCAAATTTGGTTTCAATCGGTTGAATATTTACCGAGATAAAATGGAAAATGTTCCTTATATTTTCAATTTACACTATTTTCCAAAATGCCAGACCAATATGATTATCGCTTTCCAATTTCAATGCTTNTTCCTTATATTTTCAATTTACACTATTTTCCAAAATGGCAGACCAATATGATTATCGCTTTCCAATTTCAATGCTTATATCATGCACTGTGAATGTATCAAATTTGTTTGAAAGCAGTTAAATAGTTCCTGAGAAATAGCCCAGTGTCCTTTATTGTAAAATTGTCGCCATGTTGAAAATAAGTACCCGACATTATTGAAAATTAAAAATTTCGCGATCATTATTAAATACTATATGGGGACGTATTTTCGAAAAATTCGGTTGGCGGGTTTAAAAGTTATTTGGGGGGGGGGCATATATTTCAGATAGACATGCGGGAAATTTCCTTTGGAAAGTAGGCTGAAAATGATTCTGTAACAAATGGCATGGCCCTGTTTCGTTCTACAAGAAATTCAATTTTATATAAGTGAAAAAACTTTTGTATGTAACAAGAGAGACGCGCGTGTCTACCGATTTACAGGTTCTATTCGTTGTTGGTCCATTAAGAATAATGTCCAGTAGCTCTTCAGTAAATGACATGTTTGGTTATCTCAGAACGCCTCTTCGGGTCGCAGATAAAGAAATTGTTTACATTCCCTATTTGTTTTTCTGTTTCACCTATGTTGTACATTTTTATCATTGTTCTTGTTTATTCTCGCTGATATATGTAACTGTAATCACCCGCATGTCTGTCTGGAATGTACGTCCCCCAAATAATTTTGAACCCGAGAACAGAATTTTGCCAAACTGAGTCACACACTCGACTACTCAACATATTTCAATCCAATTCTACACTCAAGTAGTGTTACTGAAGGCCATGTAAACTTACATGATATAAGTTATTCATACACTCGTTTTCAAAATGATACTTCTGTACATATTTTAAGTTGCTAAACCCAGTCTACGGAAACTTTATCGACTGATCNACTCGTTTTCAAAATGATACTTCTGTACATATTTTAAGTTGCTAAACCCAGTCTACGGAAACTTTATCGACTGATCACTACAGAAGTTGACACTCCAAATCCTACCTCTGTAATGTATTACTCTGCGGGCCAGCTTATGGTACGAGGCGTTCTGTGTTCAAGTCCCAGGTTGGGCACGTGTATATATGTAGTTAGTTGTCGCACTAGTATTGCATTTGTTTCTGGTTGCATATCTAATGATATCACTATCGCCGAGAAATCAAGACCCACTTAACGTCTACTTTTTTAAAACCTTTATCAAGATTATTTGCCTACGTGTAAAGGAAAGTAAGCTTATTATATATATCGATAACTTCTTGTTTATCATGTGAGGTAGGCAACTGAACGAGGCTGAAGCAAGCTTACTGCATTTATGGCTACTGATAGCATGGCTCTCTTGCGGTATGTCAAATGGTCGTAGTATATTTTTTCTGACACGAGTGCGCTGCACCCGAGGGACGGCAGGAATGTAAAATCACATACCATTGCACCGTGACTTATCACTGGATTATACGGACCTTTGTGTCACTGTCGTTTGCAAAAAAAAATGTATTTGCCTACATCTATCCACGTAACTTTTACGTTTACCGACACCCTAGATGTGATTAACTGAGCTAGAACAAAACGTCGCTTTCTAAGATGGTTAGTGGAAACAGGGTTAACATGAGCTCAATTTTAAAAACTCCTAACGTTTCCACATTATACTTTAAGGCTGAACCTTGATGTTCACGTAATGGGCAAAGAGTTGGGATNAATCACATACCATTGCACCGTGACTTATCACTGGATTATACGGACCTTTGTGTCACTGTCGTTTGCAAAAAAAAAATGTATTTGCCTACATCTATCCACGCAACTTTTACGTTTACCGACACCCTAGATGTGATTAACTGAGCTAGAACAAAACGTCGCTTTCTAAGATGGTTAGTGGAAACAGGGTTAACATGAGCTCAGTAGTAAAAACTCCTAACGTTTCCACATTATACTTTAAGGCTGAACCTTGATGTTCACGTAATGGGCAAAGAGTTGGGATTCAAGAAGATGCCTGCAGAAGCAAGTAAAATTACAACTGAGAAGCTATCCTGTCGAGATCGGATACACAACTCACGACAAACTTACACATATCAACAGCGTTTAAAAACTCTTTTGGGCAAACGAAAAAGTCTTATCGTCTGTAATTTTTTAAATAAAAGGAACATTTTAACGTTATTAAGATAATGCTTAGTAATTTTTTTTTCTGTTTTCCGCCGAGTTACAGCTGTAAATGATACCGTAATTTTTTTACGTCAAAGTATGAGCAGCTAGGAATAGGATTAATAGGAAGGCACACACAATTTTCCCCAAGCAATATATCCGAACCCGTTGCGTGATAACTTTAGTTCCTTCAAATGACAATACATTTGCCGAATTTTCTTTCAAGTCGTTGGTATTGAAGATACGCGGATTGAATCGAAAAATGTAACAAATAACGTTATGGTTACCTTACAATTGTGCGCAAGTAAGAAGACTGAATATGTAAGTCATAATCTACTTCGCAGTCATTCGGCTTGAAGAACGTTAGTGTGACAATATAAGAATGATTCTAAAATCATTGGACAAACATTGAGGCGTGGTAGAGTTCACTAAAACAAACAATTATTCTATAGGAATATATGGGCGGGAGTCACACGTTGAGTCAAAAACACAAAAATAACACATGAAATGCAACACAGTGTTTATTTACAACGTCGCCGCTAAATGTCTTTTTACAGCAATGTTTATAATAATTGCTCAAAATTGCTACCACTGACAGTAATGCAAGCTTGGTAGCGTCAGTGGAGTGATTGGCGAACAGATTCAAATACGCCGGGTATTTCACGCACGCGTGCAGCCGCACAGGATAGTCGAGCGACGAGGTCTTCAATGGAATCAACCGGAGTCTCGTAAATGAGGGCTTTCAAATGCCCCCCATAAGAAACAAATCGAGACTCGATAAATCTGGCGATCGTGGTCGCCATCGGACTGGCCTCAACGCGTCACCCCCGCCCATATATTCTCATAGAATAATTGTTTGTTTTAGTGAGCTCTACCACCCCTCAATGTTTGTCCAATGATTTTAGAATCATCCTGTAAATGACATATCTAAACTAATGTAACAAACTTCGGGTGGTTATTCCTGGGATCAAAACAAGCATACATGAACTAATGAACATGTGTCCTACAACGCGTAGTCACTGANCACAGGATAGTCGAGCGACGAGGTCTTCAATGGAATCAACCGGAGTCTCGTAAATGAGGGCTTTCAAATGCCCCCCATAAGAAACAAATCGAGACTCGATAAATCTGGCGATCGTGGTCGCCATCGGACTGGCCTCAACGCGTCACCCCCGCCCATATATTCTCATAGAATAATTGTTTGTTTTAGTGAGCTCTACCACCCCTCAATGTTTGTCCAATGATTTTAGAATCATCCTGTACATGACATATCTAAACTAATGTAACAAACGTCGGGTGGTTATTCCTGGGATCAAAACAAGCATACATGAACTAATGAACATGTGTCCTACAACGCGTAGTCACTGAGTTACAGGACGTGCATTGGCCACATCACAGGCAATGCTGTAAGTGTCCGCCATTCGCAGCAACGCCTCATCGTGGACTGGCAAAGCCACTCGACTACATCTTGTCGAACAGCTGCACAGGGGTTATATATACGCTGTCCCACGTCGTTGATATCGGTAACCGGCGCAGCGTAGACCACACTTTTTTACGTGGATTGAGGTCAGGAGACCGGGCAGGCCAATGCACTTGTCTGCGACTCCCGATCCAACGTAACAAGTGTGGGACGGTAGTGATAAATATTACCACAATGTGAAACGCCTGTAACTCAACAACAGTGCTTTGTAGGACAAATCTTCATAGGTCCATTTTTGCTTGTTATGATCGAAGGAATCACAATAGTTCAGAAAAACGCTGTATACGGGACGAATTAATTAATAAGACAATCTCATATTGTCTTTTCATTCAAACTTGGAGCCCCGATTTTACGCCTTTAGGGGTTGAATTAGGAAAAATCCCTGTTAGTGGCTGCCTGCGTTACATAATGAATGTTTCCTGCAAATTTCATGTTTCTATGACCAGTGGTTGAGACTGGGCGTTGTTTTGTCAGTCAGTTTTTCCTTATGTATATTAAATATTATAAATTGTTAAATAAAAGGCAACTAACAGTTTAATTTAACCAAAAATAATGTAACTTTAGGATAACAGAAGCACAAACCGCTTGTAATAAGTGATATATTTAGGAAATATCCAAAGANAAAAATAATGTAACTTTAGGATAACAGAAGCACAAACCGCTTGTAATAAGTGATATATTTAGGAAATATCCAAAGACGTAACACAGAGACTGATTTTTCATAGGTTTGATCCAGAAAGTGTAAAGATAGCGCGAATAAACTAAAGCAACAATTCTCTTCATATGATCTTATTGTAATATTTTGTGTACTTTAAATAAAAGAAATTTTTACAAAAAATTGTGATGTCACTAACCCAATCCGTTTAGAACCAAATCCGTTTTGCAGTATTTCAGACTTGTTTAAGACGTTTTTATATAGAAGCCCCATGCCGCACTACACCGAAAGCCACAATTGTTTCCCCCTAACAACAAACAAGTTATTTTGAATACTATACGAGTGTTTATATAGCAGTTACATTGAAATCTAGACAACACTAATTCAATAATATTTCATTTGTATATTTTAATTAGTAAAATTAATTTTTACAAATGTTACAATTGGATCTCACAGAATACTCTGTTTCCATAAAATAGTGCTCAGAACTTTAACCCACATAAGTTTAATTAATGGCAGAATTAGATGTGTATGTGTGTATATTTATGTAGAAAAATCTGACAAACTACTCTTCATACGTTTAATATGTTAAAATAAATTTTAGTTTTCAATTTTTTATGTGTATTTTTCATACAAATTTCTGTTATTTGAACTGTCACACTAATTCTGACGTACATCGATAGTTAAATATTGAAATGGAATTTGTTGTTTCAACAGTTTCCTGTTATTCGCCTGAGAAATGCAGTGTAGTTAATAATTATTATGGTCAATTCACGACTACTTCGATCTTCTCTGAAGCCCTGCTGAAGTTTTACTTCCGGGATATTCCTCCGCCACTTGCAAACAAAGCTTATCGGAGTCTAGAAAATTACACCCGATGGACAACGCGCCGCATTCAGGGGCACTCAGTTTAATAATACTTATCGTAAGAACTATTTCGTTCTGGGCGTTACCAACATACCTAATTTCTCACTGTTTATTCTCATATTATTATAAATAAAATTATTATCATTTACAGATAAAATATAAATACAAGTTCAACTTAACCACACATATGGTATTTCTTTAATATAAGCATAAAATTCTTGAAATACATGGCGTGTTTAGCAAATAACCAAAAACGCCATGCATTAAGTGATTTTGCAAAGGTTAAATTCAAAAAGTTTTAAGAAACCGCTAATCGACTGTAGGAAATACATAAGGTTTGCTCTGAAATCCACATTCTATACCCCAGTGTAAAACGGACTCCGATTATATTGAGCTTGACCAATATCGCCTTACTTTTTGAACGCCGAATAAAGCAGCAAACCAATTTGATGAAATGGTGTAAGCTGATTTTGTTAGTCACACACAAAAACCTTGTTTCAACTTTATGTCGGAACTTCTTCCAGCGTAAAATACAGACCTCCATTTGAAGCAGACATGCGCAGATTTATTTATCTTACAGTTCCTCTACTGAAAGACGTTCTTTAAAAATATAAACCTTTCCTAAAAAAGACTTTCGAAAATTTTTTTTTTTAATAAAACATTGTCGACGGGCTTGTTNTAAGTGATTTTGCAAATGTTAAATTCAAAAAGTTTGAAGAAACCGCTAATCGACTGTAGGAAATACATAAGGTTTACTCTGAAATCCACATTCTAGACCCCAGTGTAAAACGGACTCCGATTATAATGAGCTTGACCTATATCGCCTTACTTTTTGAACGCCGAATAAAGCAGCAAACCAATTTGATGAAATGGTGTAAGCTGATTTTGTTAGTCACACACAAAAAACTTGTTTAAACTTTTTGTCGGAACTTCTTCCAGCGTAAAATACAGACCTCCATTTGAAGCAGACATGCGCAGATTTATCTTACAGTTCCTCTACTGAAAGACGTTCTTTAAAAATATAAACCTTTCCTAAAAAATACTTTCGAAAAATTTTTTTTTTTAATAAAACATTGTCGACGGGCTTGTTTAAAAGGCGTTTCACTCTTGTTTCCAGATGTAAATATTCGCACAGACGTAAGAGGTTCTGGGCAGTGTATGAAAGTTTAATGACTCCTCTCGTCTTGAGCATTCTTCTTTCCTCCCTCGGAGGACGTCTTATCCGCCGCTCGNCAGGCAGCTTCCATATCTGGTAGCCACAGAACATCTCCGCTCTCTAATGGAGGAGATGGGAACAAGGAACCGGCCGTGCAGGTGCGCCACCTCGCTGCAACAACGGCGTAAAGCCACTGATTGATTCCTCCGCCGTCCCCTGGCGTCCTGGGAGAGGATGGTTTGGCGTCTACGATCTGCGCCGACGCATTCAGCTACTACAAAGAATCCTGCAAGAGTGCGTGTGTTCTGTGTGATCTAAGAAACTGGTTAACATGCGACGATAACCTCTCTTGGCTAAAGATAAAGATAAGGCTGGATTTGCAAGCATTCTACTTGTTATGTGAAATACAGAGAACCAATTTTGGTCTGGTTACCTGGTTTTCTGTCTTCCTGTTGCAAATACGAAACACACTTTGACGCAGTACACGGAATTAATCCTCCGCTATGGTGCTAAGCGATAGAAATACGGGGAATAATTTTCTAAAGTGTGTGTGAACATGTACTATATGTAAGTATGATAAGAAAAATTGTATTTCATATGTACGCGATTTACTTATGACTGTTATGCATTTTATACTTTTTAATTTATACGTATTACCGAGGTGACATTACTAATCATTTTTGTTACTGCTTATTGTGATTGTATACATTTTGTCTTTGGTAACTCAGCCGACAAAAAGACACACTTTATTTAACTATTTAAATTATTTATTTATTATTTAATAACGTCTAAAATTAGTGTAAAAACAAAATCAAGTACAATAAATGCGCAAAAAGATTTATCTGCAGTGAATACGCTTTAATAACGTATTATTTTCTTACTTATAAAGTAAGGTTTTGTAAAAAAAAATTTTATAGTTGTGTTCCTTATCAATTTGAGTATTCTTTTACGGATTTCTATATAATACTTTCTTTGAGATTAAACTAAAATCAAGTTTAAATATATTGTTTAAAAACACAGGTTTTTTTAATCAGGGCTAATGTGATGTAATACGCACTATAATATTATGAAATACTCTAATTATTATACTTCCTTACCCACGTAAAATAGGTTAAAATACCGGGTATTCACGAACAAATGATAATAAACACCCGAGTGGGGTAGATAAGTAGAAACGGAGAATATTTCATTAAAGAACCAATAGTCTAACGTCCATAGTTAACCTGCTAACGGCAGCGGCATTGTGCAGGGGTGGGTATGCAACCTTGTGTACGCGGCTTTATAACCATCCTGTGCGAGGTCTGCGTGCCTGATAACATCACTCAGTACCGCACGGTCGCAGTCTCGGAGGTGCTACGTATCTACAGTTCCTGCAGGACGTGTTACCGGGATACTTGGAGGAAGTTCCTTGGGACGGGGCCCCGCCTCATTTCGCCATTGCATTTCTCCAGCACCTCGACAAGTACTTCCCGAACCGGTGGATAGGTAGGGGAGGCCCCATAGCATGGCCACCACGCTCACCTGACATCACACCTCCTGACTTCTAACTGTGGTGCCACATGAAATCGATGGTGTATGCCACACCACTTGACACGAGAGATGAGCTCATTACGCCAGAAACCTTTGCACATGTGCGTGGTAACATGCTTCAGCGCTGCATCGCCTGTGTGTCCGACGGTGGCGGACAGTTTGAACAGAAACTTTGAACAGAGACATCGAACAAACATTCTTTCCCCTATGCCTTCAGCTCAAATGGGTAAATTAAGTGTCATTTTATTGCACTACCTGTTGTCTAATTATTGCGATTGCCTACCCGCCCCTGCATGTTGTCACTGCCATTAGCGGGTTAACTGTGGACGTTAGACTGTTGGTTCCTTCATTAAATAGGTTCAATTTGTACTTATATACCCCTCTCTGGTGTTTGTTATCATTTGTTCGTGAACATCCTGCAAAT
The DNA here is from genome assembly GCA_002778355.1 of Clitarchus hookeri. Classification (NCBI taxonomy): domain Eukaryota; kingdom Metazoa; phylum Arthropoda; class Insecta; order Phasmatodea; family Phasmatidae; genus Clitarchus; species Clitarchus hookeri. Next base: position 82,257 of record NQII01007507.1, read on the forward strand.
AAAGAAAATGCATTTTAAGTAATATGTTTTAAAACCAAACTTAGCTGAACCCGCGATACTTGAAAATTCGTGCGCAGAATACTACACCAAGAAATAATTTAACTATAAATTATTACATACAAGCGTTTTAAACAATTTGACTTACACATTTTCAATTCTATTTTATATTTAATTATACAGTTCTGTAAGAACATCGAAATAGCTAACTGAAGCTAATGGTTAATACATGAGATTGTTTCTTTCACCTGCCGTACTTTGAGCTAAACAAATCAAACTGTATTTAAGTTGTATTTATATCCAGTTTCATTTACGTTTAAAGATTTTTACCAGCGACCATTTTACTATGTGTGTAGATTCGTGAACGCGTTGTGGCCAGAATAGGCCCTTATCATGGTACAGAATTCTACAAAAAGGGTAAAGAAATTTTAAGATTATGTTTTCGTGGTACACGTAAATTTCGGTTACTAAATTGCGTATCTGCGAGTTTGACAAATTGCAGTCAACTTAGGATAAAACTTTATCAATACTGACATCGTCGTATTGAAACTGCTTGACACGACAGATTGCAATGCAAGAATATGCTGAGATGTTCACGTTGAGCCTAGCATACGTGAACCAGTGCCATATATATGCATAGCTCACAGAAGTACGAACACAACCTAACGCTCTAGTTGAGTGTGTAATTTGCTCCCTCCACCCCCTTTTAGCGCAAAAAAATTTAAATTTAAACGTTGTATCGTGACTCATTCTTAAAACTAACCTATGTATTTTCTTTACAGCATTGGCATTCATTTTTGTGTAACGATACACCGAAAATCTTGGGTACAGTACACAAAAAGCGTAACTTCTTAAAGTGTAGTGAAACCCTGCAATCATTTACCAACGTTAATTGTTCGCAGGTTAGAAACAAAATAAGATTTATTACGGGAGAGTTTGGCATAGGGAAAATTTCCGCCGCAAGGAGCGTTGGTGTTCCAAGAGGTCGCATTTAAGCTGACGGTAATTGAAGAAATACTATTTATTTGTGTGTTAATGTTCGTGGTTGCATTAAATTGTGATATATACTTGCCCCAGTCAAAATTTTAAGTAATAACTTTATTTCGTAACTATTATTCACGCCTCCAAATTGTGTTTATAAGAACAAACACTAAAAATACCACTGTGTTTGTATTTGAGTACTCATAAGCAGGGGTATTTCAATGGGAAAAAGTTACGAATTTAAGTGCGATAATATAGAGCTGTCATCAAAAGTAATCTTGTATTTTTCTCCTTTCTCTTAAGGGAACTTTGCGGTAAAGTCCTAAAAATTACAACTTTTTAACCATTTCACTATTATATATTCCAATTAAGTTGTGATATTTAAAAAAAATAGTTGTTTAAGCCCACGATCTGCTAAATCCAAGTTCCTACAGAATGTTTAACAATATGAGAACATATTAAGATTTTTTTCCACTCTTAGTGCTAAGAAAAACGTTTATTCTATACCTAACGTGTAACACTATACAACTAGGAAGATTTAACATAACTACATTTATTTTATGAAAATTGCAATAATCCCATTTACTTACACACAAACCGGAAAAAACCGGCACGCATGCGACACCAGCACTACCTGGAAACGACAAATTGTAGTTGCCATACTGAAATAATTGAGCTTTCCAAACTGGGTAGATTAAATCTGATCTATAAATGGTATGGAAATAGTACCATATAAGAGGCTGCAAATATAGGAACTCTGAGCGTCATTACTTCACTAAGTTTATAACTCCCCCACGCCATTGAGGCTGTAACATTTCAGTTGAATCAAATATGCAGAAATTACTTCAGTGATAATATTTACGTTGAAATTAGCTAGCCAATGTCCTTTTCACCAATTTTATTTTCTCGTTCTTCTTCTCGCACAAAAGTAGACAATTTCAATAATTCACCTTCTCAACAAAAATTAAATAAATATTACTCTCTTTCCATCTTAAAAAAATAACAGCTTGCAGTAATTACATATGAATTATTTAAATCATTTTTACGAAGAAAACACACACGAGCCCACCATTGAAGCTGGTGGTATGATATCTGTTAAAACAATTAAGTTCGATTTTACTTCTGCCTTAGTTATGTTGTCATCTATCCTCCAATTCGCTGTCGTCTGACCATTCCACATCTCTCCGCCAACCAGCAATGGCGAGACAAGAGACTACCGGAATATTTTCTTTCGTGCATTTGTTTAATGAACATTCTATCCTTCCTATCCTATAGAAAATAAATGAAAAATAACCAACCAATTTAGAATACTGAATATCACGTAGAAACAAATGAAATATTCATACACATGATCTCTATGTGAATAAACTATTAAAATAACCAAAGGTATACTGTGTTTTGTTTATCTCCAATAATAAAGTTGAATTTGTAAATTATATTAAATGAATTGGCAACATAAGCAAAAAAACTGGTACACCTGCCTAATATCGTGTAGGGCCCCCGCGAGAACGCATAAGTGCCGCAAGACGACGTGGCATGGACTCGACTAATGTCTGAAGGTATGCAAGAGGCAATTCACTCCATGAATCATGCAGAGCAGTCCACAAATCCATAGGAGAGCGAGGCGGTGGAGATATCTTCTGAACCACATGTCTGGTGATTTAGGTGGCCAATGGAAATGTCTAAAGTCAGAATAGTCTTCCTGGAGCCACTCGGTAGCAACTCTCGATGTGTGGGGTGTCACATTGTCCTGCTGGAATTGTCCACGTCCGTCGGAATGCACAATGGACATGAATGGGTGCAGGTGATCGGACAGGATGCTTACGTATCTGGCACCTGTCAGAGTCGTATCTAGACGTATCAGGGATCCCATTTCACGCCAACTGCACACGTCTCATACCATGACAGAGCCTCCGCCAGCTTGAACAGTCCCCTGTTGAAATGTAGGGTTCATGGATTCATGAGGTTGTCTCCATACCCATACATGTTCATCCGCCCGATACAATTGGAAACGAGACTTGTCAGACCAGGCAACGTGTTTCCAGTCATCAACATTCCAATGGTGGTGTTGGCGGGACCTAGTGAGACGTAAAGCTTTGTTTCTTGCACTCAACAACGGTACACGAGTGGGCCTTTGGCTCCGAAAGCCCATATCAAAGATGGTCCGTTGAATAGTTCGCACGCTGGCACTTGTTGATGCCCCAGCATTAAAATCTGCGCCAATTTGCACATCTATCACGCTTAATGATTCTCGTCAGTCGTCGTTTGTCCCTTTCAATCACTATCTTTTTCCGGCCGCAGCGATGCAGAAGATTTGATNAAATCTTGATAACCTGCCATTGTAGCAACAGTAACCGATCTAGCAACTTTGCCAGACGCTTGTTGTCTTATATAGTCGTTGCCAACCGCATCGCGTTACTCTGATTGGTTCCATACCTCTGTTATTTGCATACGCACGCTTATACCAGTTTTTTTTTTGCTCTCCAGTGTATAATATCTGTGAATAACGGTAAATATAACCCCTGAAAATCCGCAATCTTACAACGCTTTTGTGAACATGTGCAAACAGAAACGCTACCATGTTTGCATAAAAAAATTATTTACCATTTACGTTTTCTGACTGTACTTGTACACTGATATTGATAATTCGGGAATATTTTATTAGAGTGTACGATGAACATATTCAAGACATACACGTAGCTGTACTCAACATACAAACTTTGCTGTCCAGCCTTCACCTCCTTGAGTAGTAGAGTGACCAAAGAGCCAATGTCCCGGCCAGGTATCTTTCTGGTGTCATGTTCTAAGCAGAGTATATCAACAAGGATTAATAAGCGGTACGAATCACATCTTCTTTGCGGCTGGTCAGGCCTAATTCGTAAGGTTTGTTCGGAGGAGATTTGAATATAAAATATCTATGCCTCTCGAGCAGTAAAGCTGAGAGCTTTGGGAAACGTGATCTTTGCAAGTATTTGTGCCAGGCTCGTGGATCATTACCACGAGAAATGTGAAATAAGGACAAGAATAACGTTGCAATCCCAAACTATCGATTCTCGTTCTTGTAGAGTGGTCTGTTCGCATCCTATTTTTAAGCAAAGTGCACTTCTCACTGCTCACACATTTATCTTCGGAAATGTTCATGGACACGTTTCGCTGTACCGCATGAACCATTTTCTCTTCCCGTCCATAAGTGCACTTAAACAACAGTTCTGAAACATCTTCGGGTTTACGTTCGTTCGGTACCAACGCAAGCATGAACAAACATCAGAGAGTATATTTACTAACACGAACTGCAAGAAAGGCTCCTGCAAACTAACAAAATGCTTGCTTGTACATATCCAAAAGTAGCCTAAACAGAATTATTGACAAAAAAGTTTGTTGGCTGTGCAAAATTTCAGAGGTGTATGAAATCTGGAGAATATAATAATTTTAACGTCTTTGAAGAAATGCCGTTTCTCTTAAAATATTTAGAAATTAATTTAGACAGCATTAGTGAATTTATCATGCTCCTATTTTTTTACAAATAAGTTAAAAGTACATTAAGGAAGCGGGGAATTGAACATTTATTTTCTCTAGAAAATTATGTTAATTAAATAAATTAAAGAAATTTTACGCTTAAACTCTTTCTAAATAACACCTTTATGTGTTTCTTTTATTGTGAAAAACAAATTTCTTTTGTCGGCGGATGTTTCTGCTACGTAAATTTTACATTTCTTGCGAGAAATGCAAAACTGTATTTTTAATATAGCAGCAAAAATGCGTGAACTAATTAAATGGTTTTCAGTTAAGGTCGTTCGGAATATTCGAAATACGCTTTTAACTTAAAAATGTTCACAGTTTTCCAGGCCCGTTGAAGAACTTTTCAGACAATTCTTTGAAAATTACAACATAAAACATATTCTGCCAGAAAACAGTGTCACTAAACTGGCCGGGATTTCAAGCAGTATGTTTTTAAAAGCAATTATGTCCGCCGGGGAAATCAAACTTATGTTTGAAACGTTTTAAGCTGTAAGCCAAGTTCTCAATATTTTACACTTTTCAAAGTTACTACATTGCGTTTACAAAATTATATTTAGTAAGAAGCCAAATAATCATTTAACGACAGCGAATTTATTAGTTACTCATAGAGATTTTAACATAATTTCAGTCATCAAAAATCTATTTATAATAACTTTAAATTTTTCTGAAGCTCTGCTTAAGTTCTTTTGGGTTATTCCTCCGTCTCATGCAAACGAAACTTAACTAATTCTAGAAAATTTATCTAAGGTGACAATTCCCCACATTTCCTACCGCGGGCTCATATAACACAAAGATTTAGAGTAGTTATTAAAAAAAAACCTTGGAGATCAGATATCGCCGGCCCAGTGCCAGTGTAACGTTGGAGGGAGACCGCGCCAAGACATCGCCTTGAGGGGAAACAGCTTGTTGATCAGAGGAGGTAACTATGCTTCACGGCATAGGTGATGTCATGCGTTAATGTATGCGCTAGGACTCTGACTTTCTTGGAGGAGCTTTGGGACTTGGTCTATCGCAGAGAAGTTGGGGGGGGGGGCACTTTAACTTTTTCCCGGACATTGATTCTTTTGGGCTTGTGAGGAAGTTGCCTTAAGAGAATACAGGACTAGGATATATTTTGAGGATGTACTGATACGCGTCTGTAAAAGGATGGAATCCCGGGGCCCGAGTTGAGAGGAGACTTGTACGGGAAAGTAGTACTAAAATAGCGATCTAGGAATCTGCAAGCGTAGTCCGTGTTTGAGATGTGTTGTGGAGACTGAGAGTGAGTGTGATTGGTTGAGAACTACCAGCGTCGCAAGGTATCTGGTGGGAAGAATATCCCCTGATTGAGAGTGTTACTGTGGAGAAGCACTACCCACTCCCTCGGGGGTAAGGTGAGGAGAATATCCTCGGCTTCTGGTATGTGGAGTGAATGACTAGAGGAGACATCAGTGAGCACTATCAACACTCCCGGTTGTTCGGTGAGGCGAGTACCCTCGGCTCCAGGGCTGATGAGGACGGATGCTGCTGCCAGGAGCTTGTGTGAGAGTAAGGACACTGGTGGAGAATTAAGTACATTTAATTTCAGTCGCCTTTTGGAAGCTGTCGGTTAGGTCAAGTTAAATTTTGTAAACCTTATGTTTGATGAAATCTTGACCCTCTCTTGGTAGTCTTAATATGGCTATTTGCTTGTATGTATTGTAAAAAGAAGTTTGGGTGGCATTTGTGAAAAGTTTCTTATAGCCACAGTTATACTTGATATCATAAATGCTTATATATTCATTTCACAGTACAACTCTACCAACCTTGGAAAGCGAAACTATCCTCAAATTTCCTATGTCTGTTTGTTTTAAAAATTTTGGGAATAATAGCTTCCCATCCCTTCCTCATCCTGTTGCTCTTAGGGTATGAGTGGTGGAGGTTGAGATGGGGAGTTGTGGTAGATGGGATCGGAAATGATGCGTGACCAGATTTTAGAAGACGAGTTGATAGTTGTCTAGCAAAGTGTACAGACAATTGGACTCGGCTGCAAGCTATCTACAGGTTCGCGGAGCGTAGACATACGTGGAAACTTATTAAATAAAAAAAGTTTTCAAATTATTTGTGAAGCGCATGTTTGATTTTGGAGTTGAGAGATTTGGGTGGATGTTAACAGCGAGGTCTTGAGAGACTACGAGGGTGAAATTAAGTGATAATGGAGCAGCACCGGAGTGCAAGGGTGGGGGAAACCGGAGATCCCCCAGAAAACCCGCCGACGAACGGCATGGTCCGGCACGATTCCCACTTGCGAAAATCCGGGAATAACCCGGCCGAGGATTGAATCCGGTTCGCCTTGGTGGGAGGGACAGTCTGACCACTCAGCTACCGCGGCCCCTCTTGCTTTTGGAGTCCCTGCCAATTAAGCTGGTGCGTTTGCTGCAGAATAGTGGAAAGGGCTGTCAACGAACGTCTAGAATATTAATTTTTCCAACAATTTTGCAGGTAATTGAACCCATATACGCCTCCATGAACTGAAAATGCTTCAGGAACTTACCGTTTATAGTATTCACACTCTTTATCATTTTAAACAGTTTCCCATAGAGGAAAATGGCCAGTAAAATTTGCAGGTGCACTCTGTCCACAAGGCGCAATAGAGACGTTAATTGGTGCAATTAGCGCGGATAACGTGAAATGCCAGCATGCCAAATTGCGTTCAAATCGGTTCCATCGATACATTGTGAGGATAAATCCGTAATGATGCAGTTTTTTTTAAAGAAAGTGACATAAAATTAAAAAGCGTCAAATACGTAGTAGTCCTCTTGGAATGTTAATTTGTTTAGATTTGTATCGGTAGGTTTTAAAAAAGATCATGCTAAAATATTTTATACTCCACATTGCTGTATCTTACCAAATGGAGGACAAAAGGTTTATAGAAAAATTACTGGGGGTGGAGTAACCCTTCTGCCGTGTACATAGACAGAATTAAATTATATGTAAACTGTTAATCCTTTGTTCTTTTATTTAACTGGGTTTTATAACATGAATTGCAATGTTTTGCATGCAATGATTATGCCAACACATAGCAAAAGCTCTTCTGCTCTACTAAACGGGCGAACGGTTGCATGTGACCAGGTATGTAAAAGATGATAATTTAACTAATTGAAAACTGTTTTACACATACTTTAAACACAAGAGCGTGACAAAGTGGCATTGAGAACGAAGAAAAATAGATTGCATTCAAGATCTTTTTTTTTTAAATAGCGCGGCAAAAATTTGGCGTAATTTAACAGTTACCGAAAATAAAAGCACATCTCCCTTCATAAGCAAAGTGTGCTTAGGGCCACCACTCTTCGCATTCATTCCACATTATCCAATTCTCGCATGGACGATATGTGAATCTCTTCACATCCTCGACTGAGTAATACAGCGTGATCAAAGAGATTGATCCAATTTTACCGGGCTATAACTTTTAAATGCAAGCTTATAGAACCTTTAGGTAGATTCTAAAGAAAAAACATGGGGTTTGGACGTGTCGGGGACACGGCCGTTAGTTTTGCGTGAATACGTATACGTTTTTACGTTCCCGGCACCGCTTCACTCGATCGTATGGGGTGTCATGGGTATCACTGGATTGCTCTTGAGATGCTCTTTCCAACCGTATACGATTTTTGTATTTCGACTTGGCTTTTTGACGAGTATAGGCCGACATAGTGTTCAGTTTTCAATTATTATTTTTTACTTTAAACTCGTACAATTTCACCATAACCACACCACACAAATGTTTTATACACTCAATCGATTTATCTCGACGAGAGCTGTCGATTAAAACTTAAACGAGAGTCGTAGCTACTCCGCGCGGAAATTATGAGACGCGGCGAAATGAACTCAAAATGGCGGCGCCCCCACCCCCGCCGCACGCGACGCTTCGCGGTCCTCACTCAACGTAACAAATTCTTTGATCCTTTGTCAATCGAGTAGGGTAATTGAATGTTAGATATATACGATAGATTCGGAGCTGCAATGCCAAACTGTATCCCCCGATTTTGTTATCACTAGATTTTCTGGATTGCCCACTATCGTTGCAAATTTAAGGACGTATTCGCGTCAAAACGTATGAGAATACAAAGTTTTCATTTGCATTTTCACAAATGTCCTGTGCGCCCTCCGCCGGACGCGCGGCATGCGTCTAAACGGTAGTCAAACTCGCCCTTATAGTCGTGCGAGCATGTCAGGTGTTACCGCAGCCACTGCTGTTGCTATGCGGCGTCGCAGTTCGCCCGCAGTTGTTGGAAGTAGACGCACGTAGATAGTCTTTCACAAACCCCCACGGGAAAAAAGTCACATACGCTGAGGTCAGGTGACCTGGGAGGCCAGTGGTGCAATGCGCGATCCGGAAGCCCCTTACGACCGGTCCATCTTTAAGTATGCTCACTGTTAACATGCAGGTGTCAGTGAGGTAGTGCTCCGTCCTGTTGAAAAAAATGTAACTGTCGGAATGTTCTCGTAATTGTGGAAACAGCCAGATCTCCAACATATCCAGAAGTGACATTCCCGTAACTGTGTTTTCCTCAAAAAAAAAAATTGACCGTACATTTGCTCTTAAGAAACGGCACAAAACACATTCAGCTTTGGAGGGTCTCTCTCATGCTCGACTATGGAATCTGGCCGCTGTGTTCCTCATTTTCGTACTTTTTGGCGGTGCATTTTTCTACTTGAATGGAACGTAACCCCATCGCTGAGCACCAGACGTGAACACAAGTCTTCATTGTCAATCTCCACGCCCAGAATGACTTCACGAAACTCTATACGGCGTTGTTTATCACGATCACTAAATGCTTGTATCACTTGAATCCCGCATGGTTTGAGAAACAGTCGTCGCCGCAAGACACGCCAGACAGACACATGGAGATGGCCGGCTCTCGGCTCGACAATTGGACTCACGCGGACTCCGTACTAAACTCTGCCCGGATGCGCTCTCTACGTCGTGTTCAAGCAGACGGCGGCCACCTGTGGACTCCCTCCTACATGAACAACCGG
>NQII01007508.1:0-16070 GCA_002778355.1 Clitarchus hookeri
CTTCTTCCTTCCTCATGCGAAGTCTGGTGTGTTGTATCTAACCATCCCAATCCACCTCGGAAAGTCTATCAAATCCGGGGTTATCATACCAACCCCCCAAAAATGTCATACCATGGCTTATTCCCACGTCCCTCGTCCAAATCACGCTTCTGTCTCAATCCTCTTTTGTCATAATCGTGTTGGATATTGTACGAGCGCTTCCATTAGGGGATATCGTGATTGGGCTTGCAGCTTGCTGCATTTTAATTACTGGCTGAAAGTCTCTAGTGACGTGTCACGCGCGTGTGTGGCCGGCCAAGCGCGGAATGTCGCACAAACCTAAGAGTGTTTGAAGTCTACTTTGTCCCCGAACTCATCGGCTAATTTTTTGTGTTTCTGTTAATGCTCTATTCCTCGACGGGATCAATATTTCAACAAGAAGATTTGAAATTATATTTGCATAATCCATTCGTGGTTACTTCCAAAATTTTCTGAAGTCCTACTAAAGTTCTACTTTCAGGCTATTCCTCTGCCTACAAAAAATTATCACTATAAATTTATTAGCGCCTTGGAACCAAGCAACTTTTGTCTGAAACATTTTCTTCTACCACTGAAAGTGGCAGTGTTATTCAGGTGGGCCTGCCGTCGGTGCCTCAACCTATACATAGGTAGTACAGCAGTAAAACTAAGTTTAGTTTCTGTACCATGTCAAATAATTTTTCAATATTATAATTTAACACTGCATCGCAATTAAAACTGTGGTTCCATCTCGGGTTCCACTGAACCTTGAACACTGTATTATTGTTATATAAACAGTACGTAAAATAAAATGTACAGTTAAACACCGCAAAGTACACGGGTTTTTATAAAATCTAGGCTTAAAATGTTACACTATAATGCGCTACACGGGGGCAATTGGCGCCTCCGTGCTTTAGGCCCCGGACGTGCGAAATACCTCCAGCCGGGCGGCGGAAGGAGACTCGAGGTATGCGCGCGGTAGTAGTTCCAGCTCCGCCCACCCGCACCTCGCCGCGCTGGTTAATAAAACTACTCGTAAATGTTGGTNTTTCAGGCTATTCCTCTGCCTACAAAAAATTATCACTATAAATTTATTAGCGCCTTGGAACCAAGCAACTTTTGTCTGAAACATTTTCTTCTACCACTGAAAGTGGCAGTGTTATTCAGGTGGGCCTGCCTTCGGTGCCTCAACCTATACATAGGTAGTACAGCAGTAAAACTAAGTTTAGTGTCTGTACCATGTCAAATAATTTTTCAATATTATAATTTAACAATGCATCGCAATTAAAACTGTGGTTCCATCTCGTGTTCCACTGAACCTTGAACACTGTATTATTGTTATATAAACAGTACGTAAAATAAAATGTACAGTTAAACACCGCAAAGTACACGGGTTTTTATAAAATCTAGCTTAAAATGTTACACTATAATGCGCCACACGGGGGCAATTGGCGCCTCCGTGCTTTAGGCCCCGGACGTGCGAAATACCTCCAGCCGGGTGGCGGAAGGAGACTCGAGGTATCGCGCGCGGTAGTAGTTCCAGCTCCGCCCACCCGCACCTCGCCGCGCTGGTTAATAAAACTACTCGTAAATGTTGGTGCTCGCCGACAACTTGATCCCTCGCCCGAGGAGACGACGACGTCCACTCGGAGGCGGCACGCGCGCCCCGCGACTGCAGCGCCCTGGCGGCGCCCGCTGGAACCTCGCACCCCCATACCGCTGCTGACGTCACTTCTACGCGTTGGCAAGATCTGTGTTCAAAGTTTGGCGAAGGGAAAACTTTTCGCCGCTAGGTAAGCGCTAGTGTCGCATATGTACCAGATTTTCTCTAATTTATATCTTTAAAAAAAATTGTATAATTGCAATAATCATAAATCAAATATAAAATATCTTCGTAACCATGTAAAATATTTCTCTTTTATTATTCACGTAGTTAAAAATTTTTTATTAAAAGTTAACTTTTGGAACACTGCGCACCTATCGGCGGAAATTTTTTCTGTTCCAAATTCTCCTATAATAATTCTCGTTTTCTTCCTAACCTGAGTAGAATAGGCTTTACTACTGAAGGCCACTAGTTTTTTTTTTTTACAGAAAGAACAAACAACAGGTAAGACTGTGCGCTCGTGCAACTAGGGCTCTGCCGCGCACACACAAACACAAGGAAGCAAGTATACAAATTTGAACTATAAAAAAAAATTCACTTACAGAATAATAAGGAGGACGTGAGTCCTTAAAAGTAGTTTGTAAAAATATTTTTTTTTTGTTTTGCGAAATATCATAAACGAAGTGAAATTAAATTACAATTCTCCGAACATAGTTTTAGGAGAGGACACCCTCTTATTGCAGACAACTTATTTACCGTCAAGATTTATGTGCATCTGATTCTGGTTTATTGAGCAGTATGACCTAATTGACAAAAATGGTGATCGTACAGCATCTGCCCAGAACTTACCGTTTACGTGTAAAGCGCGCACAAAACTCTCGGATGTATTCCGCCCCATTTCGTAAACAGATCAATGTAAACCGAGCACTTTCGAAAGCCCTTCTCGGATTACATCATATCATTCCGCCGTTTTTTAAATTAAACATAGATGGTCTGATAACTTAACTCGTGCTCAATCCAAGCGAAATCGTGAAATTGTTAGGCAAGTAAATATATATACATGTGTGTGTGTGTGCGTGCGTGTGTGTATTTTTTTTGGTGTCCGTTTGTTCGGACGCGTATAACTCCCGAAAAAATCAACCCATTTTCATTTTGTTTTTTTATAAACCTTCCTTTCACTCCCACGAGTGTTTGTACCCCTTTCTTTTTTTATCTGTATTACCTGCAAAGGTACTGAAATCTGCAAAAAAATAAAAATTTACCATGCTTTCGCGTCAGGAAGCGCCTTTGTTGACAGCTGTCTGTTTGAACATTTCAGCTGTTTGAACCATCCAACTTATTCAAACTCACGGAAGATGGTAAAACTAAAAACATTGTATACGAACAAGTATTTCAATAATACAGATTTTGAAAATACACATACTTCTTTCAATTAATTTCACAGAAATGAATAGAACCAAAATCTTTTATGCCACAGCAACGCGTGGCCGGGTAAGTAAGTATNTTATTTACTTTCCTAATAATTTCATTACTTCACTTGACCGACGCATGAATAAAATTATTAGGCCCATGGCGATGTTAATTGTACACATAACGGAAGAATACCCAATGTGCATACAAGTAGATCTCAAGCAGGACTTTGAAATTTACAGTCGAAGGAGCGTGAAGTCAGTAACTTGTCTTCACATCGGAGACGGCTAATTAGAAACGTTTGATATTATTTAAGATTAATTTTCTCCAAATTTGTGACGAAACTCTTCCAGTTAACAGGGCCGCAGGAGTAGATACACAAGACAGGAGTAGATACACAAGACAGGAGTAGATACACAAGACAACAGTGTTTTAGAACGTTTTAGAGTTGTAGTTGTTTATGGTTATCTTCCAACAGGGCATCTCATACTTTCGCAAATGTACGCTACGGCACGGAGTGTCGACATGATATTTTTTGTACTGTGTTGTTGATCTTCTAGCTAAATTTAAATTCCCTCTCATTGTGTCGTCCGTACGTCACGCAAGATANCAGGAGTAGATACACAAGACAGGAGTAGATACACAAGACAACAGTGTTTTAGAACGTCTCAGAGTTGTAGTTGTTTATGGTTATCTTCCAACAGAGCATCTCATACTTTCGCAAATGTACGCTACGGCACGGAGTGTCGACATGATATATTTTGTACTGTGTTGTTGATCTTCTAGCTAAATTTAAATTCCCTCTCATTGTGTCGTCCGTACGTCACGCAAGATATGTATTCAACGTTTTTCTAGCCCTAATTTTACTGTCAATGGCGCGGACTTTCTCTCTTTGTCCAAGAAATAGTAGCGTTTGTTTTGTATATGATGTAAACTCTTCTTTTCTTTTAGGAAAATTATATTTGTGTTTGCTGTTCTAACTTTCTCCTCCATCTTGTCCACATCTTGTCCTGCTGGGAGTTAGTCTCTTTCTGGAACCGTCTACTCTTGATGCGTTGACATAATTTTCCCATCGCCTTGTTCTGTTTATTGATGTGTTTATGATGCGTTGTATGCATGCCGTTATTTTCATTTCTACTGTGCATGTTATCAGCCTCACTGCTGCTTTAAATTGTCTGGAATTTGCTTCCGGTTCATGTGTGTTCGGTGTTGTGTCGTTAATCCTAACACTAGGTTTGCTTTTGTTATTTTGTCGTGCACTTTTTTTTTTTTTACGTCGCCATGACTTTGATGACGTTACGCAGAGTTATTTCATTTCCGTAGCTTGCTCTATAACTATACCTACTACTTAAAGTTTGCGTCTTTTGGTCTGCTGAGATAACCAACACTTCTGTTAGCGGTGGAAGTTCAGCAGTAGAGACCCTCTTCCTGTCGCCGTTAGACTGCTCGCGTCCCACCAAGGCGAACCGGGGTTCGATCCCCGGCGAGATTGCTCGCGGATTTTCGCATGTGGGAATCGTGACGTTGGTATACTGGTTTTCTCGGGGATCTCTCGTTTCCCCCGCCCTTGCATTCCGGCGCTGCTCTAGCCTCAACTCGCGTCACTCGGCTCTCCAGATCTATATGTTAAAAGCCGTCCAAATCTCTAAACTTTTCCCTCTTACGGCTTGCGAAATGTTGTTGCAGGCATTAAAACGCGCGTATAAATCTCGTAGCACAAACTGCCACCTCGCTTGAACGTTGTGGGAGCGTAGTATTGAACGGTTTCGCAGTGCGGTTTCCCCGGCCGGTTCACACCGGATTTTCGCAAGTGATAATCTTGCAGAACGATGCCACTAGGTCGGCGGATTTTCTCGGGGATCTCCCGTTTCCCCCGCCCCTTCATTCCGGTGCTACTCCATACTCACCTCATCACCCTCAAGACCTCGCTGTTAAGNTGGGCGACCGAGAATCACACTACCTCCCACTTGGCTTAAACCTTAAGAGCCGCCCACATCTCGTCACTCCTGTTGCCATTCATTGGATATCTTCGCTACGCCGGGCACCCGGTAGCTCCCGCTTCCTAGACCTCCAGTTTGTCTCGGGGTCACGATCTGGAAGGTAAGTCCTGCACACGCGCGTGTTGTAAGGTGGTGGTGACCCCATGTTCGAGGTCAGCCTTTCAGTTTTCTTTCGACAATAGTTTCCGAGGTTCGATTCCCTGGGAACCCACGCCTGTGTGTGCTATTTCCAGTAGCGAGTTTAAGATAGTTCACTGCACAATCCACCATCCTGATGAGTCTTCAGGACAGAATACTTGAATACAGATGCGAACTCTACAATTAAAAAAATTGTTAGAACGCTGTGCACCAATCAGCGACTATAATGTATTCACGGTAACTTCAAGATTTTCTGAAACCCTGCTAAATATCTACTTTCAGGGAGCCGATTATGTATCCTTCCGCAGTATGTAAACAAAACATTGCCATGTGACACCTGTCAAACGTTTTGTAAACAGTGCCATGTGGGAACTGTCAAATATTTTGTAAACAAACAGTGCCTTGTGGGAACTGTCAAATATTTTATTAACAGTGTCCATGTGGGAACTACCAAAATTTATTTTTGAAGAGAAACAATGCCATGTAATCTCAACTGTCATATACTTTAATAAAATTCTCTAAATGTCTAAAAAATGCTAATCAATTTAGCGAAATGTTGTAATACATACAAAAAGGTAGATTGAAGTATATATCGGAACTGTTAATTATATAATTTAATTAAAGTTTACTTATTGTATTAAGATTTATTTACATATTTGCTGTAAGGAAAAAGTTAAATTTTACATAATAAACTTTTGGAAGTAGCACTCAGGTTAAAGATTTCACTGTGATAAATGGTACCGTATTTTATCGCATATAAGTGGCACATTTTATTTAAAAAAAAATTTATTGAAAACTTGGGGTGCGACTTATAAGTGAGAAAAATTCCTCCAGCCCCGCACTAACGTTTCATTTACTACGAATTCACGGCCCGCGGCTCGATTTCCAAACTCTTCAGCGAACAAAATCACTTTCATTTTGAAACCTGCGGTGTAGGTACATCTCTGTTCCATCAAGAACTGTCGCGCTTCTTCACTGCAACATAAAAACAACACTATGCGGCGGAAAGACGAGTCACGGCTAACATTTGGCACTGAAGAACCAACGCTAATGTGCTGCCATCTCTTGGTCTCCACAAAAAGCTTTCGAAAATAATCGATTATCAGTTGGCGGCGACCAAAATTCGATTCCTTTGCATTCTTTGCGAAGGGAATAACGTAACGGAAATATTCAAATGCCTTTCTATATTTTGCACGTTTATTTGATAAACTGCAGAAATAACAACGCTAATACTAAAATTACATCTTAACCTAGAATTATCTTGTAAGTAGAAAGAATGTGTTACGTTAGTTTTATAACCACAATTCAGCGTCTCCAATATGGCGTGGTTATACTTCTGAAAAAAACGTGCCCAAACGAACAAGATGGAGTGTACGAGTCCGCTGGACAACAACTGAAATTTATTTAATTTCAATTAATAACGGTGAAATCTTTACCCATGAGTGCTACGTAAAAATGTAAATATATAGTTTAGCAATATTAACTTTACAATTACGGCATTAAATTTATACATATTAATATTTAACCTACGAACTATTTCTTTTCAGCTATAACCAACATGTCCCTTCAAAATCCGTTGTTAATTCTTACGGACTTTTAACAAATTATTAAAATTTATTGAAAAAATATACTTAAAACTTAAAACAACCAATTTATATAGTGCTTCAGTGCTAAAAGCAAGACAAAACCTTTTTCCATATACCATTTTTTTATAACCAATTGAACATGTAACTCCTAGGGTGATTTTTCAAAGGTTCTTTTCAAAAGTATCGAAGATACCGTGAATGGATTATAGTAACTTATTTGCCAGCCGACTGTTCGGCTAATAGGGAACCTTTCGCAGCAGGTAGTAGCCAATCAGACACAAGGGCCGTTCCCAAAACTTTGGACAGCCAATCAGACAATGGGTACGTCTACATCAAAGGAACCGCAATGCCAGTTAGTGTCTGCGTAATTATCAACTCTGTGCTACAGGCACAAACTCGGAGACGTTAATAAGCGCAGTTTAAAAAATAATGATCGTGCTGAGGAGGAGTTTGCAAGAATAAAAGATACTTTCTTCATAATTTAGGAAAAAATTGTCAGTTTGAATTCGAGAAAATTGTAAGATGTTCTACAATTCTGAATTGTTTATGTTAATTTGTGGTGCTGATCGTATAGCATGTTCTCGTGAGTTACAACGACTAACAGGTGGTTTAACACGAAAAACCAGAAAGCATGTTTCAGAATTGCGTCGTAAAAGTTATTATTAAGGGGTTATTCACCTTAATTAACAAGAAAATAACAAACGTTTAATTTAAAATATCGTAAATTATTAGCGATGAAGGAAAACAAACTCGCACAATGTGCCGGCAAACGACGGTTATCAACCTCTGAAAAGGCATTTGTAAATAACATCCCCAGTCGGAAACATTGTGAGGTTCTAGTCACACACAGCTGTAAACGTTGTGGCCCCGAATGTGTGATAACATTACAAGAACGATTGTTAATCACTGTATCCAAACGTACGCAAAAAAAAAGTTACCTTGTAACACATTGACCCGCCTTTTATAAGGACGGCCGTCAAGTACCTGGGTGGCAGGCAACGTGCTCATCGTACAAACCAACTATTGGGCCTGGCCTGATCTATGTAAGCTCTCCGGAATGAGGCGGTGAACTGTAAATACACACTGTTATGGCGTGGTCAGGCCTTAGCTGAACGGCTTGCCTGATCACACCTTCAAACATAAACGAGCGGGATTGCAACGCCACCATTTGGTCGTCGACAGTTGCAGAAATCCCCTCCACCGGTCACTGAGCGGGGCCGCAGAACCACGCGCTTGATATAGGCCGACGTTAACCGTCTCGTCGTCGTCAGTCATCTTTAGTCCTTTGGGGGACCCGACCAGCGAAGCTGACCAGGAAGATGGGTGTCCGGCCGTCGCTAACCATCTCTTAGATTCAGCCTCCGGCAACATAAACAAAGTGATGACGTTCCGGTTAGATTTGTTTAAAATGGCGTGAGTGAAGTAATGATAAACATAATATTAAATTCAATGTAAAGCTCCCCCGGTCAATGGTAACATAAATAGCAACTGTAAAAGCTTCTCATGTAATAAAACTCTCGTACTATTTTCTGTACTCTACCGAATTAACGAGTCATTATTTGAGATACGCCCCCAGCATACTCTCATACTTTCAAGTACGAATTGGCTGAAAAGCTAGTTCTTAACAACACGCCGTGTGTAGCGAGCGACCTCTAGAAGGCAGTAAGGCAAGCGTGTAGAGTTCTGGACCTGCTTCTCTTCGCCACTGAAATACTACCTCGGCACGCCTGTCTACTGTCCAGAACTGCTTAACTTTCAAAGACGGGGAATACCCGCGCCGTCTTGAAGTTATCATTCTTTCACCATAACCTTGTTCTTCCACGTGTTAACAATTTTAATGGCTCGTTAGCACGTGAGATATAACCCGGAACGTGTGTAGTTTTGAAACTTTCGGTAAAATATTTCCGGATGTAAAAAACTTGAAGGTATGGTTATTTTTTTATGACTGCAGGGATGGCAAGTGTAACTAAGAACAGTTGAATTATCGACCGTGGGACATTTAACAACTATTCCCAATGCCATAGACGGACTTGATGTTATGCGAGATCTCCAATAAATTGCAGAGAGAAAAATAAGAAAATCACTGTGCCAGGATTCTGACCTCCTTTAATCGACTTCATTGGTGGAAGGTAAAACACACGAGGTAACTTCACCGAGGCAGAGGGAAAGAAAAACTTATCATACGTGGCTGGGATTCAGAAGGTGGTGGGATCGTCCCTTGCGTACTTCTCTTTCACAGTAGGGGCCGCGGTGGCTGAGCTGTTAGACTGCTCGCCTCCCACCAAGGCGAACCGGGTTCAAACCCCCAGCCGGGTCACTCCCGCATTCTCGCAGGTGGGAATCGTGCCGGGCGATACCACTGGTCGGCGGGTTTTCTCGGGGATTTCCCCTACCTTGCATTCCGGCGCTTCTCAATTCTCACCTCACTTCATACTCATCGGTTCTCAAGACCTCGTTATTATAGAGCCGCCCTAATCTTTCAACTCAACTATCTTTCACAGTGGATAGTTTTTCCACCTACTTGTCATACTCCATATGCGTTAAAGCACTGACATTGATTCCATAGTGGTTATAGTGATTGGCTCGCACTCGAGTAGCATTCCATGTACGCTTCGCACACACCCCCGAGTAAATATTGGAAGCGCTTGTGTCTCATATTTCCCACTATAACATTATCTTCATTACTCACGTGAGGTAGGGAGGCAAAGAACGTTTGGCATTACATGAGCTTGTGTTTGTCGGCGTCATGCAAATGCTACCATTAACTCTTAAAGAGAAGACATCGGTATTTAACGTATAACTTTATTTGATAAAATTTTTAAAAATGAAACTGTTTAGACACACAACCTAGTTTAGTAACTTCCGAAAGTTTATGGTTCGATTGCTAGCATTACTTAGGCACACGTAGTCATTCTTTGAAAGTAGCTAATGATTCTACTACAATCGATTAACTCTAGTGGACTAAGAAAATGTAGTTCGTCAGTACTAACTTCAGGTGATGTGGCGAGTCACTTGTAAATTCCTTGAGAAAGCCAGAATTTTTGTGATTATTTAGTCAATGTTAAGGCTTGATAACTGACGCAGTCAATGTTTTTTTCTCTCTCTTCCCGCCACCCCCAAACTAAAGTTGACAAGTTGGCCTCGTCCGTCGTCTGGTGTAAAGGCGGCGCTGGTTGTCTTCTGGTGTAAAGGCGGTGCTGGCCGGCTTCTGGTGAGATCGAACCCTCGAGACCTGCCGCACTGGATATTTTTCGCACTCTCGAAATTCACGAGCTTGTATGACCGCCGCCCCGAAACTTGACTGAAGGAATTGTACCAAGGTAATTACGCAGCTCATTATTCGAGCTTGAATCTGTTTGTCGTGGCTGGACAGAACTCGGTTTGTGCCCTTCCAGTACACGTTACAAGTTACCATTGCCGGACATGCGGAGTTCCCATTCTCCATGCATTGATTAAGTTCTACNCCTTCCAGTACACGTTACAAGTTACCATTGCCGGACATGCGGAGTTCCCATTCTCCATGCATTGATTAAGTTCTACGGTGAAACCCCGCTTATTTGTAACGTTACGTATTTAACAAAATTTTCAGACATAAAACTACATGCATTTAAAAGTGTTATTACGTACTCGTTGCGTTGATTCCCTCGACCCACCCCGTTCCGCCCGAACGAGAGGTGGACAGAGTAGTGACGTGAGAAGCCCGCGGCGATTTTCAAAGGCACGTACCGCCGCGTGCCGCCGCGATAAGCCTACCGCGACTCGCGCGCTCCTGACCTTCAGCGGATTTAATTTGTGTTTATCTGGAAGAATGTTCTGGTTCATTGCTCTTGCCTCTCTCTGCTAGACTCGGGGTGCGGGGGAGCCTTCCAAATCGGGCCACCGAGACTATTTAAGTGGCGACGGGCCTTCCGAGCCGAGAATCTGAGAGTTTGGAGGATTGTGCGACCCTAAGCGACAAGTGTGCGAAGACGACGAGCCAGCAGAGCGTCGAGTGGCGGCAAGAGTGACTACCGGGAGTGAAGTCTGCGGACTGCGAGCATAGGTACAGTGAAGAGTGCGGACTGACGGGCGGGACTATTAACTGGATGCGTGAGTGCAAGGTATTTGGAGTGATGGAAATAAACGGTCTGAATATGTGTAAATAATGAGTGTTAATTGAGTTACTGCAACAAATATAGACACATCGAGAAGGACTTTAATTAGAATTGAGGTATACATAAAATTTTGCTCTCGCTAAGAATAGCAGGAATAATAGTGAAGATGGATGGTTTACTGTGTGAATAAATTAAAAATCAAATTTAGTTACTTTATTTTTTTAAGATCTCCGTCACTCACAAGCTCGGATATGCCCTTCCAGCGTCTCGTAACAGTATGCTGTGCTTTATTCAAATGTTTGTTTCTGAAAGTGCCCAAAACGCGAAGCAGGTACGTGATGTCTTTGAAACAGCTGGCGAGTTTTGTGCTGTGTATTGCAAAGCTGCTGGCTAAACACATATTTTTATTGTGTTGCCGAACGTTTCGCTAAAGTCTTCCATCACGTACATAGTTGTGAAACTCGACTTGTCGGCACCGCGGTGATGTAGAACCGAGAAACTCTGGTTATCTTGCCAAAGTGATTAATTGTCCCGGTTATTTAGACCCCGCGTGTTTATACTTGCTGTGATTCATTTGATTAAATTTAAATCTATTCGTGTTGTTTATTTCGTTCCCGAGACAGTTATGCACACCAACGCCTCGGCGTAAACTGCAATTAATGTGACGGTTGTGCCAAAACATTCACGACTTCAGCCTGAGCGGGATTAAAACTGTCTCGTTCGTCATGCCAAATGCGCCTGCATATCTTGAAGTATGATGAATGATTGGCCTGCGACTCTATTACGAAAATAGAATTTATACGCATATGACCCAATTGCGACCAGTGTGTCGTTACCTAGGTTTGGTCAAAGGAAATCGTTACATATTCCGAGAATTGATTTCCCCTCTGGAAAGAACAGTCGCGGTGTTAACGTCAGAACTGTTAACGCAGCTCAATCAAATCAAAAGAAAAAAACTTCGCCATATTTTTTTTTTTTTGAAAGCAAAACAAAACGTGTAAAATGCCAATAGTTTTACGAAGCAATTTCTCCTACCTATATTACATGGTTAACATTTTCTACGAACGTATGCATTATCCAACTTATCCACGCATGTTACGTTAANCTCCTACCTATATTACATGGTTAACATTTTCTACGAACGTATGCATTATCCAACTTATCCACGCATGTTACGTTAACACCAGTTACAGTCGTTGTATATAGTCATTCACCTCATGGGTTCGTACAAGAAAGATAACCAAGGGAACAACAATGAATAGTGAAATGTGGAGAAGAATTGAATGACAATAACTGACTAGGCCAAAGCACTCTTCTATTGGTTCTTGTAAGTGTTCTCAATTCTTTCCCTTCTGAAATTTTAATAGCGCTGAAAATGTTGTATTGAGGAGGCAGTGCACGGGGACTTTGTTTGCGTAACAGCTCTTCAGAGAAACCTGAACGTGGAAAGGTTCGTAAGCCAGTTCTTGTCTTTGGAACCACCTCCAATTATAATACACTGAACAGCCAAAAAAACTGGTATAGGCGTGCGTATGCAAATAACAGAGGTATGGACCAATCAGAGTAACGCGATGCGGTCGGCAGCTAGATCGGTTACTGCTGCTACAATGGCAGACTATCAAGATTTAAGTGAGTTTGAACGTGGTGTTATAGTCGGCGCACAAGAGATTGGACATAGCATCTCAGAGGTAGCGATAAAATTTGGATTTTCGCGTACGACCATTTCACGAGTGTACCGTGAATATCGGGAATCCGGTAGAACATAAAATCTTTGACATCGCTGCGGCCGGAAAAATAATCTCGAACGAACGAGACAAACGACGACTGACGAGAATCATTAAACGTGACAGACGTGCAACCCTTTCTCAAATTGGCGCAGATTTCAATGCCTCCTGCATACCCTCAGACATTAGTCGCGAGTCCATGCCACGTCGTCTTGCGGCACTTCTGCCTGCTCGCGGGGGCCCTACACGATATTGGGCAGGTGTACCAGTTTTTTTGGCTCTTCAGTGTACAAGTGGCATAGTTAAGCAGCAATACCTCAGACCTGAAATCACAGATGGGGAAGAGTAACTGGACTTGCCGTAACGTCCCTGCACAGCTTGGCCTTCGTCTTAAAGCTGGTCCCACACTACAACGATGCGTCGTGATGAGCTGTAGCCAATCAGGATGAAGCAGCAGTCCGTCGCAGCGAGTCGGCAACGAGTGCTTCGGCGCGAAATTCTTGCGTTGCGATCGTCGGCGATAGCCTGCGACGGAGAAGAAGAAAAAGTATTTGTGTACACGGAGAATAAAAAACAGCAGCTATTTGTTTACATTTTGAAGACGAAACGCACTGTTATGCCTTGTTTACCTACTACACGCAGAGCATGATGTGAGTTGACACCGTCAATGTTTTTTCGAATGTCTTTTGTCATATTCATAAGGTCTAAAAAAAGGAAATTCCGTCCTCTAAAATAGATAGCAGCACCATCTCAGACGGCGTACGTCGCAGGCAGATAATCTCTCCATTGTGAGACAGTATGTATAGTTATTCGCAGCCCATCGCATCGCATCGCATCGCATCGCATCGCATCGCATCGCATCGCTATATGTAGAACGAGCACTAGTAGTTTCCTGTCGGTCCACTGCGTCTTGACTCTTGGTTCGCAACTCCGATCGCACTCTGTCTCCGCCCACGGCGGAGACAGAGAAAAAATTAAAATATTAAAGACATTCAATCAAATAATAAAGTTATTAATATTGGAGTACCATTGACTATAAAAAGTTCATATTCAATAAAATAAATTACATAATTAAACATAAATAAGATACCATGAAAAAAAAAATCAAACTAATAATTAATAAATAAATAAATAAAATATTACATAACGAATAACGCCAAATAATAACCTAGAGTGAAAAATACATGTTTAGATCCACAAACTAATATTTTAAATTAAATTATCCAAGTTAAATAAATATAACATTAGACATAAAAATAATTATATTCAAAGGAAACCAATGAAGGTGTGCTGATCACCGAAAATTGCATTTTTTTTTACATTTGCACGTAATACCGTTCAACGTGTAGGCATTACTTGTTGGTACTCTTTCCTTGCATAAGAATATTTTATGCTAGGAAATAGTACTTGTAAATAATGTATACAAGTTTAACCGATTTCGTATAAATATAAAGTAATGAAGTGTTTGGCGACCAGCACGTTTGAGAACGTTCAAGAGTCAAAACTATATCCTAGATTTTTAGTATTTCATCTATTTTGTCGTTGCAATATGAAATAAATGTCTGAAAAAGTATGACAATGGAACAGACTTAATTTTTTAAAAAAATTCTTATTCTTTTTTTTCTACAAATCTTAGAATAAAACGAAAGTATGTTGGGATCCAGTTCTTAATAATTGTTCATGTTATTAGTATNTTACATTTGCACGTAATACCGTTCAACGTGTAGGCATTACTTGTTGGCACTCTTTCCTTGCATAAAAATATTTCGTATCACATATTTTTTGCGTTATGCCATGTCAAACTCACAATCGCTGTATTTTTGGGACGTGCAAATCAAACAAACGGAAACTTTTACAGCATATTTAACGGGTGGCGGAAAGGTTTTGTCTTAATTAATTTTAAGGTATGCTTAGTAAAATTTATTTTACAAAAAAAAAACAGACTGTTACAAATGAAAAACTTGCATAAAAGTCCTTATTAGTCGCAGTATTTGAAATTGCGATAACATTTTGCAGCGTGATTTTCTTGAAGTAAATCATGGTGTCATATTTCAGTGTGCATTATCTCATTTTGGTGAATGAGTAAGTTTTTAATATTTTGTACGTTCCAAAATCATTAAAATTATGATTTTTGTGAATCATTATGCCAAAAATATGTGGCATAAAATGTTTTATGCTAGGAAATAGTACTTAAAAATAATGTATACAAGTTTAGCCGATTTCGTATAAATATAAAATAATGAACTGTTTGGCGACCAGCACGTTTGAGAACGTTCAAGAGTCAAAATTATATCCTAGATTTTTAGTATTTCATCTATTTTGTCGTTGCAATATGAAATAAATGTCTGAAAAAGTATGACAATGGAACAGACTTAATTTTTAAAAAAATTCTTATTCATTTTTTTCTACAAATCTTAGAATAAAACGAAAGTATGTTGGGATCCAGTTCTTAATAATTGTTCATGTTATTAGTATGCCGTGAAGAACATTTATTGGTAATATGCTACGTGATTCGCCCGTATTTAATTTTAGAGATACATTTTATAGTTGAAATAGCCAGTAGTTGAAAGCTGGTGAACCAAATGTCGGATTTCAAAGAAAATGCCAACATGTCATTGACTGTGACTTCAATGCGCACTTTAGTAGAAACCAAACTTTGTGTTAAAATAACTTAAAAATACGTAGGAGTATATATATATAAATTTTTTAATTCTCATATTTACGCTAAAATTTTATGAAAGTTATTATACAAACGAGTTGGTTTTGTAATCAAATTATAATCTATATCGTGTCAAGAAGCCATTAAGTTTCCTCAAAATTTAGGGGGGGGGATGTTTGTCTCTTGGACATGGTTGACACGCCCATATAGGTCCGGTGTTGTGCCCATGGGCGTGACGACGAAGTGGTCCGAGCATGGGAAGATATGCCCGTTATTAAAGTTCTCTAACACGCCAGAGATCTCACTGGCTGGATCTCAGTGTTCCAACATTGAAGTGCTTTTCTGCCGACACGTCTGGCGTGGATTGGATTTGAGGTTAGAACACTGATTAGTAAACAAGTACTTTTGAATCTTTGCATAATTCTTCCTCTAACCAATTTGTAATGCAGTTTGATTAATTTAAAACTGATGAAAGTATTTAATTCATATAAAAGTTCTTGTCTTTTGAAAATTAAGATAAAAACAAACACGTCCATCACTGTTGAAAATGTGATTTTGACAGTTGTGTTCCTTTGGGGTAGGTCAATGTTCTTTACGTACGCAGAATGCGAATAAGCTGTCTACCTCATCTTTAGTCTATGAAACACACTAATGTTCTGCCCNTGTTCTTTACGTACGCAGAATGCGAATAAGCTGTCTACCTCATCTTTAGTCTATGAAACACACTAATGTTCTGCCCTGTGAATTTAAAACGCCCAAACAGGTAATAAATAGTGAGAGCCTCGCGATATTTGGCAGTTTAATCACCCATTGGTTTAATTGTACTCGGAGACGATGAGTTGCAGTGCCTTTGAAGGGA
>NQII01007508.1:36116-65709 GCA_002778355.1 Clitarchus hookeri
GTGAGTAAATTAAAAAAAAAAAAAAAATAGTGGTGCAGAGGTGGGGGAGGATTTCTTTGATAAGTCCAGGAAATAACGTTCTCGGTTTCAAGGCCCAGAGAATGATAGCTTTCTTGCAGCTGTGAGGGTGTGACAGGTAGTCCCTCGCTCTGGGAACGTTGGTCTTCTCAACTCGGTTCTAATTATAATTGTGTTACGTGTTGAGCGAGTCTGTCGCAGTTACTGCCGCGCCAAGGGTAATAAAAAACTACGCACGGCGCACCTTTTAACGGTTAGTAAAAACGGCTGATGGTTCGCAAGTGCCTCTTCAGTAAATTAAACCCTTGTAAAATCATCACTTCTGATTCTGGTCCGTCTCAGCTCATCTTGTGAATTCAAATTGGTTTCTTAACTGCTCTCAGGGTTTATATAAATGCGGTTTTACTGCTTGAACTCGGCGTTTAACTTCGGCGTGTTTGTGAAGAGATTAATATTTTCGAATTCATTAAAGGTGTAATTTCAGATGTTTCCAAACGATAGCTACTTTGGCTGCGTTTGTAGTAGTACACAATATAGTCACTGCTGTCAAAAACTGGATCACGGAGAAGATTGTGGAACATCAACTCACATTGGGCATAATAAAAAATGTTACACTTCAAATTACGAATCTAAAAATTTAAGTTAATACGTATATTTTCGATTCAAGTCTTAACTCCATGTAAATGTTTGTTTTTCCTTAATTTAAGTAGGCTTGCATTAGANTACGTATATTTTCGATTCAAGTCTTAACTCCATGTAAATGTTTGTTTTTCCTTAATTTAAGTAGGCTTGCATTAGAACACTCGTAATAACCGGGGTTTTAGTTATTCTTTCAATATATTTTTGGTAAAATAATACATAGACGTTACATGGCAAATACCGTGTATAATGGAAATTCAGTTTCGAGTGAACGTGACGCACCACTTACGTAACGTAGGAGATATAATTTAACACTCAAGCATAGTTGACACATATCACCTGAGTAGAATAAATATTAACTGAACTTCATTTCATCGCTGCCAACTTCACTGGGAACATGCTATTCAGCGTGTGAGTAAATGCATATGCTGTTAGGGGTAGGTATTTTGTTTTCAAATGTTTGGTTGACCACGGACCAGCACCAGTGTTCACATAGACGAGTGCAGTGTGAATTCAAGGTGTGTTTATATGTATTATATATATGACAGCGTCTGTGAACATTAATATGGATCAGTGGCGGAGTGCAATGGTCGGGGAAATGGGAGCACCCCGAAAAAATCCGCCGGCCAACGGCAGCGTCTGCCACTTGCGAAGAACTGGGTTTCACCCCGCCGGAAATCGAACCCGGTTTGCCAGTTTTGGGAGGCGAGTGTTCTAACTTTTTAAGCTAAGTCTCCCGTTTTAGTGAAACGCCATGCAGGACTTTTAAAAAATGGGGCTGTTCATTTAACTGTTATCATGCGTTATGCGTAGACCAGAGGTAATGTGACATTTGGTGCGTGTGCCTGTATGGATCTCGCTATCAAAGCATTTTTACTTCTTTTCCTCGGTAACATAAACCCGAAAGTCTTGTAAAAAAAAATTATAAACTGATATTTGGAATCTTGCCCAGAATTTAAACAACATAGATTTTATTGTGCGAATTACGTTTCGTATTGCAGGTAAGCTGTTACACCCTCTAATATACCTACTAATTTTATATATTGCTCAATTCTACAGCAGCTTGCTCTTATGCAGAGCAAAAGAAATTTGTCTAAGTTGTAGAACCACTATGGGACCCCCAGTAATGTTCAATTTTGAGTCAGGATCTATTATAGAATTTTAATTGGAGAAAATTAGGCCAACTGGTTAAAGCGTATGTGAAACATGTTAGGCTCGATCCCACACGACATGTTAAATTACTGGTTTCAAGCTTATTTAAGTTGTTAAGGGGCACTTATTTCGAAACATCTATATCCCTCTGGCAATATACATTACGCTTTAGAACAAATATACGTAATTATGACGTAACCATGCTGCATCATTTTAAAATTTATCAATATATTCTTGCCGTGGATAAAATTTGGCAGTTACATTTGAAGGTGTTTGTGAAATGTAAACGTGCTACAATAAGAAATATTATGTTATTTCATTAAAAGGAAAGTTATGGCACGCAAATGGAGGGGCCGCGGTGACTGAGCGGTTAGCCTGCTCGCCTCCCAAGGCGAACCGGGGTTCAATCCCCGGCCGGGTCACTTCCGGATTTTCGCAAGTGGGAATCGTGTCGGATGATGCCGCTGGTGGGCGGGTTTTCTCGGGTGTCTCCCGTTTCCCCCTGTCCTTACATTCCGGCGCTGCTCCATACTCACCTCGATCACCCTCATCAGCTATCAAGGACTCGCTATTACGAGCCGCCCAAATCTTTTCACTCACTCACTCACTCACTCACACTCACTCACACTCACTCACGTAAATAGAAAATGCAACGTGACGGACCAGACCGACCTGGCAATGAGACAATTATATAATTGTGTACGCAAAATGGGCGCTTGTTTATTCAGCACCTTAGCTACACGAGGCGCGCTAGGGCTCGNGCCTCCCAAGGCGAACCGGGGTTCAATCCCCGGCCGGGTCACTTCCGGATTTTCGCAAGTGGGAATCGTGTCGGACGATGCCGCTGGTCGGCGGGTTTTCTCGGGTATCTCCCGTTTCCCCCCGCCCTCACATTCCGGCGCTGCTCCATACTCACCTCGATCGCCCTCATCAGCTCTCAAGGACTCGCTATTACGAGCCGCCCGAATCCCTTCACTCACTCACTCACTCACTCACTCACTCACGTAAATAGAAAATGCAACGTGACGGACCAGACCGACCGAGCAATGAGAAAATTATATAATTGTGTACGCAAAATGGGCGCTTGTTTATTCAGCACCTTAGCTACACGAGGCGCGCTAGGGCTCTGTTGTCGCAGTAACTCCACCCCACACGGCAAACGGAGATTCGCACACCCGCCATCATGCGCCGCGTCGAAGATGTAAAACTGTCTCTCTCGTCGACCCTACGGAAGAAATAAGACACTCCCGCCAGAGTTCAATAATAAACAACCGAGCCTCGGCGCTGGACGGTCGTAATTCTTCTCTAAGCGGCTGTTAAAACATCATTCCGAGATGCCAGAATCGACATAATTGCAATTCATCGACTGCATTGCCTATGACGTTTGATGGCCCGTGATCAGGCATATTTTAATAAACCCTTTGTCTATTTTTATTTCTCTGTGCAGTGCAGCAATGAAGCCTGCAAACACTTGAAGATAAAATCGTATGATTTTTTTTTTTCCCCTTGAAGAAGGTTGTTTGATTGCCTATGGTCAGGTGTTTCAAAACCGAGGCTCACAAATACAACAGCACACGCTTTCAGTCAGTATTTAAACGATGAATTTATGATTTCCACGTATTGCAAGGAAAGATCGTGCCACTGAGAAGAAAAAAACATTGTTACATGTGCTTAGGCGTAGTCGGATTCGTGAGAGATGGAGTTTAATTTCATTTTACACTTTTACATGCACCAACGAAAACTACACAGTCCTCACACTGAGAGAAAGGCTTGTATCGTCCAATAAAATATTTGTTCGTATAAAGCCAAAAACTTTGAGTTGCCCCCAACAAAAGGTTTTGTTAAGTAAACTAAACTTGAAACGCAACAAAATTAATTTTATTCATGTAACAAAATACATGCTTTAATAAACAAAACCTCTGTGTTGGGCCAAAGAAACTCGACTGCCAGCCAAATATTTTGTGGAATCAACTGGATATATTTGTTTCGCCGCTCATTTTATTGTCTTCGTTCGAAAATACAGCTCGAGAACTTGTTTTTAATTTTTTTGTTGACAATTAGGGTAGTAAAGGACTTTTTTAGAGCATTTATTGATGCTTAATAATGGCATTAAACACCCTAATAAGACAAGTTCAACAGGAAAATGAAAAGTAAAGTTGTTAAACTTGAAATATTTATTTGCGCCCGTTGTCCNGATATATTTGTTTCGCCGCTCATTTTATTGTCTTCGTTCGAAAATACAGCTCGAGAACTTGTTTTTAATTTTTTTTGTTGGCAATTAGGGTAGTAAAGGACTTTGTTAGAGCATTTATTGATGCTTAATAATGGCATTAAACATCCTAATAAGACAAGTTCAACAGGAAAATGAAAAGTAAAGTTGTTAAACTTGAAATATTTATTTGCGCCCGTTGTCCGGTATTTGACATGCACATATTTAAAAACATTATAATTACAAAATGTAGTCACTTCAGCTGAAGTTGCCAAGACGTAGCTATCGCGCGCAAATGATCTACGTTCGAATGCCGGTCGGTTTGCCAATCTTTTTTATATTAACCGAAACGGTTTGTTGTACGTAGAGTCAGTAAAATATTTGGTTGCACCAAACAAATATTTGTTTTGGGCAACCAAATAAGAACAACAAAATATTTCAGCTTCCCTATACGAACAACTGATTTGGTTACACCAAACAAACTTGGCTTGATTCAAGAAAACCTTTTTCTCAGTGCAGTGAAAATAATAAACCATACTCAATATCTTACTAAAGTCCAGCAAAATAATTAAATTTGTCCTTTCAACAAAAAATAAAATTGCACAGTCCTATACTTGAAAACAAGAAAAATGGTATCAGTAGTATGCAGGTCGTTCCTGCAACAGTTAGGACAACAATGAACTACAGAACGTTTCTGGCTGGTACTGGGTTGGCAGAACGGGAAAACTGAGACGGCAGTCCTTTTCAGAGGGCGATGGAACTTAGTCATTTTAGTTTTCGATGCTCCCTCCAAATGAATAAGTGATGTATGCAAAACTGGAAGTCGACTAGTCGCGTTAATTATACACTGGTGGAAAATGGACACCCAGGTACAATTGTCCTACACGAATAAAAGTTTTATGGGATAATTATACAGGTGGTACACTGTATATAATAATTATCACAGGGTCGAACACCTATGGACATGGGTTACAGTGTCTCTTGTACAACAATATCAGTATCTTTAGCGATGATGCAGTCGTGCGTAAAGACGATCATAAAGGTGTCGATGTCATCTTCGGGAATGGTGTTCCGCGCTAATTCCACCTGTTGTCGCAAGTGGTGGAGGTTTGTTGCCGGTATTGCAGACCGCACCAAACGCCGTCCCACCATGTCCCACGCATGTTCAATGGGGGACAGGTCAAATGATCGTGCTGGCCAGGGGAGCAAATTTTTTCCTACATATAATATCTCGAACATCAATTTGGTTAATGTAACTAACAGCAACACCCAGGATTGTTATGAGAATTACGATAAAAACAAATCTCTAAAAGACGACTACCAGGAGTGCTTTTCATAGCTTGAATACCAAGTCTATACAAAAAAGAAATCAAAACATAACTTATTGAGCTTGGGAAACTTACTTAACAAGCACATCATCCGCTTTAGCAGCGTCAGTACTAAAACCTCCAATATTTCGGAAAGCAGGTCTTGAATAATATCTCCTCTTGTAATAACGTGCTCCCAGCACACCGTATGTGAACCACTGATACAGTTCACAAGCACGTTCTCAGTAGAACAGCCCACGACGTTTACAGTTTGTTCACTGCTGTTTACANGAATACCAAGTCTATACAAAAAAGAAATCAAAACATAACTTATTGAGCTTGGGAAACTTACTTAACAAGCACATCGTCCGCTTTAGCAGCGTCAGTACTAAAGCCTCCAATATTTCGGAAAGCAGGTCTTGAATAATATCTCCTCTTGTAATAACGTGCTCGCAGCACACCGTATGTGCACCACTGATACAGTTCACAAGCACGTTCTCAGTAGAACAGCCCACGACGTTTACAGTTTGTTCACTGCTGTTTACANACCACTGATACAGTTCACAAGCACGTTCTCAGTAGAACAGCCCACGACGTTTACAGTTTGTTCACTGCTGTTTACAACGATGTGCAGTAGAGCCACATTTCCCAAGTGTCGTGCTGTTTACCGACGTAGCGCGATTCACAAGAAATGTGTGTTAACGTCTCGTAATAGTCCCTCGCCCCTCATCCGCTGTTACCAGGAGCAATTTGGAGTTAATGTATGGTGTGGTATTGTAGGTGACAGTTTAATTGGGCCGTAGATGTTGCCCGCTAGCTTAAATGCTGACCGATACCTCGTGTTTTTAGAACAGGTTTTGCCAGAGTTGCTTGAAGACGTTCCACTTAGGATTTGACAAGAAATCTGGCTGCAGCATAACTGTGCACATGTTCGAGAGTACCTTTACACCACGTTTACAGGTAAATGGATAGGCCGAGGTTAGGGCCTGCGAGGTCCCCAGATCTTACACCGCTTGACTTTTACTTATGGGCTGCTATGCAGTGTTCGGTGTACGAGAGACCAATAGCGTATCTAGAGGATCTTGTTGCCAGAATACATGCTGCTGCCGAAATCATAAGAACCACACCCGGCGTGTTGGACCGTGTTCGGCAACGGTGCCATCGTCGATGTACACTCTGCAGCGTGGTTGGGGGCCGACAGTTCGAGCACCTCATCCAAGGCTCGTTTATACCACAGTATTGCACTTCATTATGTAATAAATGATAATGTGACTTTACCTGGCATTCTCTAATTGCTACAACTTAAAAATAAAATACCGCTAAACCACCACCATTCATTTGTTACCTCGCATGTCTGAATGTTTCAGTCCTCTCTGTTATCTTGTCCCTTTGATATTCACNCCACCACCATTCATTTGTTACCTCGCATGTCTGAATGTTTCAGTCCTCTCTGTTATCTTGTCCCTTTGATATTCACAACCAGGTGTTGGGTGATATGCGTGTAGCCGGCCTGCCAGGTTGTGAACATAATTATTTTGAAATTTCTAACTCGAATTACTAGAAAACGGCGGGGGTTAGGTTGTTTACACAAGGCAGCTTTATTCGTCAGTTGGAATATGCGGATTCGTGTTCTACCAATAAGATCCCACATATGCTACCGCGTTATGTCAAATGGCTCGCAATAAGAGTGGCATTCATAATTTTTTTCTATGAATTAATTTGTTGGCAGCGACAGGTTTTGTGGGTTTTGTAGATCATTTTACACTTACACATTATNTTTTTTTCTATGAATTAATTTGTTGGCAGCGACAGGTTTTGTGGGTTTTGTAGATCATTTTACACTTACACATTATCCAGGAACGCAGTGTTCCATCTTACATATTTTCTCCGATATTTGTAATAATCTGGTGCATCAGGTACAACTTCAAAGATGCTGAACCGCCCTTGGGAATCGATTTAGACCGTAGGTCATATAAATATTTTCGACGCATATTTTCTTGATTAACCTGCAACCGAAGTTTGTCGGTTGAATTTAGATACATCCTGGATAATCTAAATAATTTACTGTTAAGATTTAATATTAGATAAAACATTATAAAATACAGAACTACTTTACAGAATTCCTGAATCCAGATTTCAGCATTTATCTTCATATGTGAGATTGAAAAAGGAGCTATTATTCATAACGGTTACACGTGCTACAAAAATAACACAGTCGAAATACTGTTGACTTCGAAATATGTGTTAAGATATGCCTTACATCCTGACAGCCGTCATTAAAAAAAATGTGATCTGAAAAGTAAGCGACGGTGAAACAGCAAAATGCGAGGGATATTAACTAACCTATTAGGCCATAGATGACATTACTCGCGACATTAAGAAAGTTGGGACGAAAGTCCACCGCCGCATTTGTCACGGAGTGCGCTAGGAGCGCCAGGCAAGTAGGCAACCCAGGACTGCAGCGGAATATTGAACGACAGTTAGGCGAACCAGCCAGACGCACGTACCCACATTGACCTACCCCAACCATACACAACTGTCAGTCGCGTGGTCAACAACGATGCAAGTGTTTGTTTGTATCTTAATTTTTAAATTACAAGTACTATTATATGAATTATATGCTTTTAACAATTTTAATTTAATCAAACTGCATTACAAGTTTGTTAGAGGAAATATACATACATCTCGAAGCATTTGTTTACAAATCAGTTTTCTAACCCAAAATCCAAACCATGCTGTTTCACTAGACGTATTGGCGGAAAGGCAGTTCAATGTTGAGGACACGGAGATTGGTTGTGAGCAGCCAGCGAGATCCGTAGTCTATGGCGAGAACCTTACTCGTGCCACTGTGTGCCCGCATGCGTGTCATTCTGCAGACAAGGAATGACCGAGAGAAAAAGGAAAAGTAACGTCCGCGAGTTGGTCGAGACGAGGAGCTCGTCGCCAAGCCCTGCCGTCTGCTGTGTTGCCACGCACTGCCGTTGTTCCCGGCCAGCGTGAAGTGTGCGTGGAATTTGTGTATCGCAGTGGCGGCGTGATGGCTGTGGAGCACTCCGAGAAAACTTTCACGCCGCGGCAGTTGCAGTCAGTCGTCACACGATAATTCGCAACGGTAGTAGGCACTCGAACTGGGTGGCAGTGGTTTGTGATACTCGTCCGTAAAACTATAGGATGTTCACCGTTAAGTGAGCACTTTTGACGCCCTAGTTACTTTTTTCTATCGGCCATTTTTTTATCCTTTAACCACTTTTTTTTCTAATTAATAATGCCATGTAAGTAATAAACACAGTGTGTATACTCCTCCGCACCCAGAAGTTAACGTCTAAGGCTACAACACAATATACTTATTGACTATTATTCCAAATGAGAGAGCTTTCAGAAATGCTCACTTTACCGTGAATAACCTGTAACTACTTGGTTTGGATGAAAATAAATAGTGGCAACACTGCAGACGCCTAAGATACGTGAGTCGCAGAGCCGCGAGGTTTCCTTCGCGGACGACGGGATGCAAGACGAGGACATGTGGCGAGTGGGTACGGCCGTGTGTTATCCTGCCAAATAATGCTGGGACGCGAACGTGAAGCATGGAAGTGGAAGCGCCCGAACCAAACGAAGAAAAAACTTCGTGAGAGGACCAACATTCAAGTGGCATGTGGTCGGAGTGCACAACACTGCGTTCAGAGACCGCGTGATGGGTTGAAGTGTTTCGTGGAGGCGGGAGAGATGCGACTGAGGATAGCCCCCGCGACATCGCGTGGCGACCCTAGGAACTACCTACCTCGCGCTTGAAACAAGTTGCAACGTGTTTGGAAAACTTTCTTTTCCCCCACAAGGAAATGATTAAACTTTTAAACTTGCCTCCCCCCCCCCCCTCATAGGTTTTCCTACGGAAAGAAACTACATTTGAGACGATGACGGAATGATACATTCAAAATATTACGCACGTTTGAAATATTATTTGCACACCCTCCAACATGGCTAAAAACGGCTTTGTCAGACTTCTGTAGCTCAAAATATACCAACCGGATGCACGCGAGACTGCGATAGAGGCATGCAGTATGTACTTCACTACAGAGTTGCGTCCAATTATATGATAGGGTCACAACTGAAAGTGTCGCCTATGGAAAGACTACACACGCCAGTGGGAGCTTCTTGCGCGTAGATGCGCGATACCGCTTTACAGACGTCGATCGTAGAGCTTCGTCGATTTGTGTCTTCACACAAGCCCAACCCTCACTTAGGTGACCTCCTTGCCGTTAGTCATCGCTGCAGCTGTTCGCTATCCCCGTGGTGTAGATGTCTGGAGGATCTTTTAAGAGAAGGGCAATGACTAGAGTAAGTAACTTGATTAAAATTACACCGCGGGCAAACAAAAGCTGTTACAGAATTATCTTGCCAGGTTAGGGAAACAGCTCCAAAAACGAGGAGAAATCATCAGCTGCCCCTTGATCTCTTTCGCCAATGGCAATATAAAAAAGAACGTGGATTGGATTTTAGGTTAAGACTATGTAAGTGCTGTGAGGTGTTTGTACACTTCCTATATAATCTGCCTCACAGACGAGTGCACCTTTGCGACAGTTCTGAAAGTAGTCTTGTGTGCCGTTACTTCCTTGGCAGAATGTTTTCTGTTGGCGTACAGGGCAGGTTGATAGTCGGAGTGACCATCGTATTAGGTTGTAAAGAAGGGGAGGAGGGGTGGGGCACAGCTTTATCTAAGGACACAGTTGTGGAAGGGACTGCCTTCAGAACTGTCAAGAAAGGCGCTCTCGTTTCAACGCAAGTAGAATGTATTCGAGTTAGTAGAAGTATTTTATTCGTTAAAAAAGAGCGGGTCTGTTCGAAATTCGAATGTGAACAAACACGGTCATCAGCGTTGACTGTGTGACTTTTGAGAGTAGTACCGGCGAAGGTTGGGAGTCGGTGTTGCGGACATGCGCAGAAGACGTACATGGGTCTTTCTCGTCTCGAGTGTATGGGCGTCGTGGCGGCGGGATGTGACGTCAGGCGGTGGGCGTCACTGCGGCAACAGGTGGCGGTGCGACCCTCNGGCGTCACTGCGGCAACAGGTGGCGGTGCGACCCTCCGGTTCCTACAGCACCGCGCCCGCTGGGAGAATGACGAGGAGACTGCACTTGCGCCATCTTGTTTTACTGAAAAACGTGACTCCCTTCCACACCACGCACTCCACTGCGGCCTGTCTACCTGGAGCTGTGCGACACGTCACACTCTACCTGTCGTCCGTCGAGTTTACAATAGCGCAACGTTATTGTCGCGTCCATAAGCGTTTACTGCCCTCTATCGTCGTAAGTGGGAACTAAAATACCCGGTATGATTATACAAGCTTTTAAGTTTTGTTTGTTTATTTAAATATCGTTGAAGTTAAGAAAGGTTTTGTTATAACATGTATGTATCCAAACGAAAGAAATAGAAAGATATGGAAGAAGGAAATTAACACCGGTTGTATGTACTTCTCTAAATGTTTCCAACATAGTACCGTAAGCATGGGGGGANATGGAAGAAGGAAATTAACACCGGTTGTATGTACTTCTCTAAATGTTTCCAACATAGTACCGTAAGCATGGGGGGGACTTTGTGAAACAGGATTTTTCACTCTTCTTTACATTTCCTTCGATTTCAAAGAGGCTATTTGTAATGTTCGGTGGTTCAATTTGCACCGCTGAATATCTGAAACATCCCACTGAAATAGGGGGGCATTTAAATGTGATTTTTTTTGTGTCACAGTCACTCCAATTTGTCACAAAGCTTATGGTATGAGTTACTGGTATGTTAAAGTAATCAGGCTCCCAAATGTATTTTAATGCTTAAATAACACGCAATATTATTTATATTCAATTGCTCGCCACATGCAAACGTACGTTTTTCTTTCCAAATATACGCTATTTTTATTCTTCTTCCTGGTCGCAAGCGACAGTCGCAGGCGCGTAAGAACAAGTTCTATCGCTCACTGTCGCATCGCCATCGTCTGCTTGCTCGTCTCTGATTGGCTAGACACTTTTGTCGCACTGTCGCTGTCGCACTATCGTTAAAAGCACTTGCGGCGTGGAAGAATACACGGCGTGCGTGCAAGATTATTTTTAAAATAAGGGTTGTAAAAAGTGCTCAGTTCACCTGAATAGCCTATATATATAACATACTCTTAGAATGCAGTGAGTCGTGCATTTTGTTGCAGAACATCATTGTTATTTCTCGTTCTCTAGTATAGCCGGTTCTTAGTTTGTCACACACTTTTGAAATCAGTCTATGAAGACCAGACACACATGAGGATGGATAGGTGGTTGGATGATTTGTTGTGAAGCACGCATCAATAGTGGGGTAAAGTAAGACCCGGTTTATAAACTACACAAAGAACGCAAACGTGCAAGAAACGCACATAATTAAACTCTTGAGTTTTTTCTTGTGTTTTAAGCCTTCTATATTAGCTGTTATGGAGTGCAAATCCATAGTACGCTCCTACAGAATGTTACGATTTCCAGTTTTAGTATTTTACTTGCTTGCACAACGAATTTACGTCAACTTGTGCGTCGAGTCATGAACAAGTGGTATAGTTACGGGTCAAAATACTTTAGCATTGCTGTCTTACTAAGAAAATCAAATTTTAAGGCCTATCCGGGCATTAAAAATGGACGTATGGGGAATGCGATGAGGTTTGTAGTAGAAGCATTGAAACTCCTCCAACCGTAGGGGGCACGTCTTTAAACGTTCTTCTGGGGAGGTAAAACC
Source organism: Clitarchus hookeri (assembly GCA_002778355.1). Lineage (NCBI taxonomy): Eukaryota > Metazoa > Arthropoda > Insecta > Phasmatodea > Phasmatidae > Clitarchus > Clitarchus hookeri. The sequence continues at coordinate 48,183 of NQII01007508.1, forward strand.
TTTAGGCGCACCCTTTAAAACATTTTTGCTTCTCTTACAAATTCAATTTTGGTCCTATCAGAAGCTAAATTACGTTGTGCATAAAAGACAGATAAAAACCCCTAATTCCTGAAGCAAAGATATACTGTATATAAATATCAGAAATACATTATAACAATCACTAGAGATTGCATATAATTAACAATACACCTCGATGAACAAAAAACCGTTTCGGTGTTAATTTTTCTCACATTCTGGCGCCTTTAACTAATATTGGGGCGGGGCAATATATACAACGTGCATAGAGAAGCAGATCCCATGTAAGGCTTTCAGAATATTTAATGAATGGAGAGGAAAGACGAATTGCGTGTCTTGACAGACGGCGTGTCGGCAGGCAGGTCACGTTCGCGTTGCCAATACCGAAAATACAATGGAGATTTATTCCTTCATAAAAACTTTAATCTTAGGAACAACCAAAATACTTTTGCCCAATTTATTAACTGCGAGGTGGATAGACAAATAACTGAAGTTTTAATATACATGCATAGCAAATGACACGACGACAGTTTTGTGACTTGCCGGGAAAGTTTGTTTTCCAATTGGTTTGTTAGAAGGACGTTGAAAATACGAACGAAATGCCAGTCTCCAATGCCTAACTGTTGAAAGCATTGCAAGTGAACTCCAAAATTATTATTTCTCTGGCATGTTTGTGGTTTCTTAGCATTTTTTGAATCTGACATTTGAAAAATTACTCAGTCCATGAAGTGTGTCATTATTTCCTAAATATGCAAGCATTTTATACTTCTGTTAACGTAAAAGTGCCCTATTTTTTGGTACAATTAAAATCTTAAATTTATGTTTTACCTATAAATTATAGTATTTAATTTAAGTTATAATTAATGCGAATAAAAACAGTGGGGAAAATAGGTGTGTTAGTAATGCCTGGTAAGAAAAAGTTTCTTACACTAAATACTACTACACTGAGTGCGCACGAATGCGGTGCATTGTCCCTTTGGTGTAATTTTCTAGACTTGGTTAAGGTAAGGTTATTCACACCACAGGTTGGGAAGATCAATGTTAAAAGTTTTGCAAAGGGAAAATTTTCTCCACTAGGTAAGCGCTAGTGTCGCATGTGTACCTACTAGGTTTTTTTTTCTACTTTTTACGTCAAAAGAGAGTATAATTGCAATAATTATAAATCAGATATAAAATAGCTCCGTAACTTATTAAAATCTTTTCTTTTTTATAATTCACATAGCTTAAAATTTTAATTAAAAGTTTCCTTTTGGAACACTGCGCACCAAGATGCAAAAATGTTCCCAATGCCAAACTCTACAATAAGAAATTTCGTTAATCCTAACCTGTATTTAATTAACCTGAGTTAAGCTTTCATTGCATGAGGTGGAGGAATGTCCTGGAAATAGTAGAACTTTATATAGCAGGACTTAAGAATATGTTGAAAGTAACCTAACCGTCAATGGACTAAGTTCTAGTTTCCAATTGGATGTACAGCGTGAAAAATACTCGAAAGCAAAGTCACCTAGACAAAGTTTATCTTGCCGAAGAAGGGTTCCCAAAGTTTGTGTTATCAGGGTAGCCAATATCTGAATTCATAGCTTTTCATCTTGCTGATGTGCTTTGACGAATGTTATGTTGGCAATAACGAGTTTAGAATGTGTGTCTCAAATTAAAAACCCTTACACAATAGAAAATGTAAGCATTTGACTTTATATTCCTTTCCTTTGAAGAAATCACCGATACACCATACAATTGAAAATCGGTTCTGAAATTTTTGTAAAATGTGTATCCTGTTATATAAATCGTACATTATCCAGGAATGCGTTTTACGTTCCTGTTTTTAAAATATGCTTAAGCAATTACATTAAAATTTAATTTCGAAACAAGAAAACTTGCTTGTTTACTTAATTCATAAGTATCAATTTATATATTTTCTCTTCATATTACATTCGTTAGCCAAAATGGTTACTTGACTTTCGAAATCGTAAAGTCAGGAGTGCTTGACTTTATCTTCGACAGTTCCACTGTTTCAAGCTTCATAGGAAACATCATGTTGGAAAGCAAACTTACAGTCAAATCCTAAAGTTTTCAATAGTGTAAGGGCCTTAAAAATGTTAAAGTGCCAAAAAAAATCTTTCTCTATTTATATGGCATTTTATAATTATGTTATATTACATCAAATTGCACTTTGATAAAAATATTACAAACCATCAGAAATTAATTAGCAAAAATTAATGACTGAAAATACAGGAATTTCTAATTTATATTTATTGGCATACAAATTTAGAAATGTTGCATAATTATCTTGTTTGGCTACGGTTGAAATTAATTGTTAATACCATTAGAATAAGATGAAGAAATTTCATAAAATAAAAACACTTTAGCCAAAATTAAACATTGTGCTTGTAAAAAAATATTTTGAAATGTTTGGCACAAAACTTAAGGTTAAAATGTTGATAATTCTACAANTTTTTGGTACAATTAAAATCTTAAATTTATGTTTTACCTATAAATTATAGTATTTAATTTAAGTTATAATTAATGTGAATAAAAACAGTGGGGAAAATAGGTGTGTTAGTAATGCCTGGTAAGAAAAAGTTTCTTACGCTAAATACTACTACACTGAGTGCGCACGAATGCGGTGCATTGTCCCTTTGGTGTAATTTTCTAGACTTGGTTAAGGTAAGGTTATTCACACTACAGGTTGGGAAGATCAATGTTAAAAGTTTTGCAAAGGGAAAATTTTCTCCACTAGGTAAGCGCTAGTGTCGCATGTGTACCTACTAGGTTTTTTTTTCTACTTTTTACGTCAAAAGAGAGTATAATTGCAATAAATATAAATCAGATATAAAATAGCTTCGTAACTTATTAAAATCTTTTCTTTTTTATAATTCACATAGCTTAAAATTTTAATTAAAAGTTTCCTTTTGGAACACTGCGCACCAAGATGCGAAAATGTTCCCAATGCCAAACTCTACAATAAGAAATTTTGTTAATCCTAACCTGTATTTAATTAACCTGAGTTAAGCTTTCATTGCATGAGGTGGAGGAATGTTGAAAGTAACCTAACCGTCAATGGACTAAGTTCTAGTTTCCAATTGGATGTACAGCGTGAAAAATACTCGAAAGCAAAGTCACCTAGACAAAGTTTATCTTGCCGAAGAAGGGTTCCCAAAGTTTGTGTTATCAGGGTAGCCAATATCTGAATTCATAGCTTTTCATCTTGCTGATGTGCTTTGACGAATGTTATGTTGGCAATAACGAGTTTAGAATGTGTGTCTCAAATTGAAAACCCTTACACAATAGAAAATGTAAGCATTTGACTTTATATTCCTTTCCTTTGAAGAAATCACCGATACACCATACAATTGAAAATCGGTTCTGAAATTTTTGTAAAATGTGTATCCTGTTATATAAATCATACATTATCCAGGAATGCGTTTTACGTTCCTGTTTTTAAAATATGCTTAAGCAATTACATTAAAATTTAATTTCGAAACAAGAAAACTTGCTTGTTTACTTAATTCATAAGTATCAATTTATATATTTTCTCTTCATATTACATTCGTTAGCCAAAATGGTTACTTGACTTTCGAAATCGTAAAGTCAGGAGTGCTTGACTTTATCTTCGACAGTTCCATTGTTACAAGCTTCATAGGAAACATCATGTTGGAAAGCAAACTTACAGTCAAATCCTAAAGTTTTCAATAGTGTAAGGGCCTTAAAGATGTTAAAGTGCCAAAAAAATTTTTTTTCTATTTATATGGCATTTTATAATTATGTTATATTACATCAAATTGTACTTTGATAAAAGTATTAAAAACCATCAGAAATTAATTAGCAAAAATTAATGACTGAAAATACAGGAATTTCTAATTTATATTTATTGGCATACAAATTTAGAAATTTTGCATAATTATCTTGTTTGGCTACGGTTGAAATTAATTGTTAATACCATTAGAATAAGATGAAGAAATTTCGCAAAATAAAAACACTTTAGCCAAAATCAAACATTGTGCTTGTAAAAAAATATTTTGAAATGTTTGGCACAAAACTTAAGGTTAAAATGTTGATAATTCTACAANAAACATTGTGCTTGTAAAAAAATATTTTGAAATGTTTGGCACAAAACTTAAGGTTAAAATGTTGATAATTCTACAAAAACTGATTTGACATTCTCATAAAATAGTTATTGATATCGTATCGCAAAATATGTTAAAAATGCAGAAAAACCATTAAGGCACTTAAACAGCCTTAAGAGGTGCGCAGTGTCTCCTCGGTACAATACTTGGTTGCTGTGTCGGCAGGTACATGAAGTACCTGTACCCGTACGAGTGCGAGAAGCGGCGCCTGAGCACCCCGGCGGAGCTGCAGGCGGCGATCGACGGCAACCGGCGCGAGGGACGGCGCACCAGCTACGGCTCCTACACGGACATGATGCAGCGCAGTTCTCTGCCNACATACATACATACATACATACATACATACATACATACATACATACATACATACATACATACATACATACATACCCTCACATCCCATTGATTCCATGTGGTAAACAACGGCTCGCTATTGATATAACAGTTACTCAATCATCTGGGTGACATACTTTTCAATAATGGACGCTCAATACATTTTATGGCCACAAAACTTGTTATACCACAATGATTTCCATCACTCCCCCTTAAGGGGCCTGCCTGCCTGCCTGGAGGTTTCACTCAGAAGCGATAACTACAACACTCTCACGTACATAAAGTGTCCCATTGCCACTACTCCCAAGGTACTAAATTGGCATGCATGTACCTAATGGTGACCCTGTCATTGTATTGGTGGAAAAATCTATAGCGAGGTTTGCTGCACGGTTCTTCAGCACTTCGTGCATATCGGACCTACGTATTTCGACATACAGTGTATCGCAGTGTCATATGCAAGGTGTTTAAAAAAGAAAACTGACAATGCATGTCAGCGTGTATGATACTGTACAACAAATTGGACATTTTACAAAAGGGAACCTGTGTCCGGAATACCTGGCTTGGCCGCTGTGAGGCGACTAATATGGGTACCCTTGGACGATTCTGTTTGGGATACTATGAATTATATGATGTACAAGACTCCAGCAACACTTTAAGACATTATCATACAAATCCACATCATGGCTGATATAATTAGCACATGTTTAGGTGTCTTTGACAGTGCGCCAATCTGTGCACCTCCAGTGCACACTTTTTGTAATGAAGTTGGAGGTTACAGTTCAAACATCTTTTGTGATTTGTGAAATAATGCTTTTGTTGGGTTGTTGGAGTAGTTTTACTAGTTAAATTCGTAGGTAACTGCACGTCATCCGGAGTGTTGCAATACTTTGACATTCCAAGGCGGCCAAATCATGCATTTCTGGATATGGGTTATCTTGGTAAAATGTTCAGTGTGTTGTTGTGTATCATATACTGCTGCTCTTTTTCGGTTGTTTTTTTTCCCCCCTGAAACATACTGTGTATGGGACGTACCACAAGAAGTGGATATAATGATTCACTGCGCACAGCAGAAAGCATCCAATCAGTGATGGTTCAGACTATGTACTGCAGTATCATAAACAGCTGCTGCCAATAATATCACACACACGTTTTTATTGGCCCCTACATATGACGGAGCATTATACCAACACTTGTACAGTTCCAAACAAAACAAATTGTTTTTTGCAACTCTTAAAACAATATATTTATCTGTGATTGTGTTCTGTATATAGCTGAAGTGGTAAAAATGGGAAGAAGGTCTTGGTACTATTGAGGAAATCAGTCCAGAGCGTGAATTTTAGTAAATGATTGGCTAATTAACAGAATGTCCGTGGAGGAGGGGAATGGGCCTTTGGGACTGATCGTATATGTGAAGTATGGCAGGTAGTTGGTAGGAGGGGAGATACAACAGTGGCGATGAGGTACAATCGTACCAGAGTGCACGGACGGCAATGTAAACACATAATGGCGCAATTCCCNAATAATGGCGCGATTCCCGTCGGTTAGAGAATTTGTTTCAGGACGAGTTTCTTGGAAAACTTATTCTGAACGTCTTCAGTATTATTTCTTGGCAAATAAAGTGAAGGATAACTAGGTAAAGAGCGCAATATTTTTTACAATTTGTGGGGCGGAACTTTATAACCTAGTTGCTGCGTTAGTGGCTCCCAAATCGACGACACAGGAGGAGCTAACAGATATTTTGTCACAGTCAACGCACCATTTTGAGCCCAAACCAACTGAAATAGTAAAAGCCTACAAATTTCACAAGCGGGGCCAGATGGAAGGCGAATCCATCGCGGAGTATGCGGCGGAATTGCAGCGATTGAGTACACACTGCAATTTCAAGGAATTAGAAAGGATGTTGGGAGAGAGAGTGGTGTGCAAAATGCAAAACTTCAGCACGCACTCCTAATGAACGAGAAACTGACATACAAGAAGGCGATGGACATGGCACTTGCAGCAGAAGTGACTGAACGTAAAGTTAGCGACTTACAAGACAGGTTAGGATCGTCAGCAGGGGTGATTCACAAAGTAGAGTTAAGCAGGCAGAGACTGCAGTCTCAGGCGGGCAACATTTCAACTAGTAGACCACCATTAAGGATAGCAAGAACCTCTGTTGGAGGTGCAATGGCGATCATGCCGACGCAGTCGCACACAGTGCCATTTTTGCTCCAAGATGAGATAGTTAGAGTGAGCATGCATAGGCAAGAAGAAATGATAGTACTCTGCCGAAGATAAATAAGAAGCAGGGAAAACTGACACCAAGGATGCCAGGAAACAACACAACTGTAGAACGGGGAATTACAGCCTGATCAACCACTCGGAATCGGACAACAATAAAGAGGCAGCAGTGTATTCACTATACAAGACAATCGGACAGCCATGGAACAGCAAGCCATCAATTTTCGTGGGTGTGTGGTTAGATGGAAAGAAACACATGATGGAAATTGATACATAGGCGGGTCTGACAATTATTAGTTATGAAACATACAAATTGATGTGGCCAGAGAAGTCCCTACTACAAAATGCCAACCTGGCATTGCACACTTCGTCCCAAGAAATATTGAAGGTTAAGGAAACACTGGAAGTGACTGTGCAAACCAAAACCGACCGAGGTAGACTTCAGCTGTTAGTAGCAGAGGGTACAGGACCCAGTCTGTTGGGCCGGAACTCTTATTTAAATTTCCGCACACGCGAATTCTTGCTCCCGCAAGCAGCGAAAGACCTCTGTGCCATGTTTCCCTTAGTTCACGTTTTCTCTTAGACTGTGTTGGTTCTGGTTGTCATGGTAACATGAAAGTCAGGAAGGGATCGTGTACCTTGGTGAGACTACTTCGGAAATGATCGGCCAAGGCCTGCTGAAGGCGCAGCAGCTGACCCTGTGCCGGCGGTTTGTTTACGTACAGGGGTTGTTGCGAGTGATTAAAAATATAAATAACACATTTTGTTCATACAAGAAAGGTGTTTAATTTGCTACACGCATGTAGAATAATGCTCGTGTCAGTTTTATGTACATTTATTCTATTTTGGATGTGTGACAGCACTGCAATGCCTAGTGTTTGACTGCGATCTCCCTGTAAGGTGAACTGTGAGTTCCGCAGCTTATGCTGTCCAGGATGGAACGGTACCTTCAACCCCGGCACCAGCCAATCGCACAGCCACTGCACTATTTTTACTGTTTTCAAGACTGATTTTACTTTTTTACCTTTTGAAAAGAAAAATGAAATTTTGATGGTGGGGAGACCAACTCCAGCTCTAGACATAAATAATGAGTGGCTAATTAACAGAACGTCTGCGAAGGAGGTGAAGGGGCCTTCGAGACTGATTGTGTATGTGAAGTACGAGAGGTGGTTGGTAGGAGAGGAGATACTACAAAATGGAAGGGTTAAACATGCGCAAGGTCTAAGTTCCCAGGGCCAGATCTCAGCCCACCACTTAAAGCAAAATAGTGGCCACAGTTATGCATCAGGAATGGGTCCTTTACAAACACAGGAGCATATATCTACACTGGCTTTTTGCCTTTTTTTCAACAGGGTAGTATCGCTTCCGTCTTGATTTTTATTTTCACCATAGTTTGCTTTTCAGATCAAATATTTGAAAATTAAGACTGTCTGGGCATAGGGTGTATCTTAAACACACATTTTTAAGTCCATAATTTACTGCCCATATTGTCTTCGGTGAATCAGCAACCATAATAAAGATTAACTCATTATTCATTCTTTTTTCTGTCTTACATGAGAAATTATAGACTCAAATCAGCCCATTAGCTTCGTATGCCATTTGTATATAATATGTCGATACCTCCATACAAATATCTACTACTCTCGTGTCTCTTATTCATTGAAACTGCAACACCTGCCGAATGGATGATCATTTTCACACCTGGACAACCTTCCGGTGTTCATGTCTATATGTAAAAGTGTTAGCATCACAAAGTGAACGCTTGTTATTCTTCACAAGTTACATTTGGCGAGATTTTTCCAGTAGCCTTCTGGGAAGAGTCTGTTGCCTGGCTGTAGATATTTTGAATTTTGGAGCCTTGTAAGTAGGAGTGCTAAGGGGGATGAAAGACACGTGCATCTGAAATAATGTGACCTCGAAGAAACTTGATCCTATTCATCCCTATACCGTACAACTTTAAAGATTGTGCATTAAAATTTTTGTACCAAAAACAATTTATTAAAAGACTTTTTTTCAACCATATACTCTCTCAAAAAGTTACCTTTAGATAATAATTAAGAAACTGATACTTTTTATAGAGACATGTAAGCCTAACATTTTTCAAATGCTTTTCATAGGCAGACACTGCTCAAAAATTTTAAGCAGACTGAACTTCTTCAGTTTATTAAAAAGTTGTGGAAATGCACTGACAACTTAACTATACAACTTTCTAGCTCAGATTTCAGCAGTATAAATCTACAGACACTATGCACATGCTATATCGCTACTTTATTAATAGTCATTGCCTTCATTTACAATTAATGTAATTCACAACAAACTATAACATTTTAGAAGAACAAACATGCATGTATTTTGCTGCAAGGTTTATTATCTGCACTGCTACCAACTGGAATGCAGCACAGAAACTTGATTCCTGGAGAATGTGTACAGCTCACAGTGTAGGGCCTATGCTTGTTAGTCCCTTTGAGGTGATGTTCTTTTGTTGTACTCGAGCACAGAAAACCAAAATTATTATAACAAATAACATGGTGATATACTGCATCTTCCTTGTAACATTTCAGCATACATAAAACAGCCCGACAGTCAATGGAGATGGCATAGGCCTACACACTTACTGGCATGGCAGTATGAATGCAGGAAATATTTAAAAAGAGTAGAATTTATTCTGTGGAACGAAGCAAAATGAAAAATCATGGGATGTAAAAGTGGTGTTNGAAGCAAAATGAAAAATCATGGGATGTAAAAGTGGTGTTCTTCTGTATGCGTTCATGTCCTATGCACACAGATATAGACACATTCAACTTGAAAGCATAAGTGCTTGGGAAAACATATATTTATATTTTCAATACATACCTATCCTCATCACATCTTAAACCACTGTGGCTTATGTAAAACTAGGTTTGCAGTTACCAATTGTTTCATTCTTGAATCTATACTATAGATGCCAAATGTAAAATAAATAAATAAAATAAAATATTCTGGCAAGACTTGCTTAGCACAAACTTTATAACCGGTTCATGGGAACGTACAGTATATAGCCACTTACTAAAGATGTAAGCATGCAGAATTATGTGTAGCAATGTATTTTATAACTACTTTGANGTACAGTATATAGCCACTTACTAAAGATGTAAGCATGCAGAATTATGTGTAGCAATGTATTTTATAACTACTTTGAAACGTGGACACTGTAACTTAATCTAATTTTGAAATAAAAATGTGTTGCACCATCATCTATGGAGGGACAGAAATAAAATTTTTCTTGNTGTAACTTAATCTAATTTTGAAATAAAAATGTGTTGCACCATCATCTATGGAGGGACAGAAATAAAATTTTTCTTGTCATGTGTATCTTTTCACTAAAATTTGACTTCTAACCTTCATAGTAATGTAAGAAAACATTTATTTAATTTTATTATGGAAATAAATGGTCAAAATTTTACGCTTAACGGTACCTTTCNAGTAATGTAAGAAAACATTTATTTAATTTTATTATGGAAATAAATGGTCAAAATTTTACGCTTAACGGTACCTTTCAACTGCCACCATGTCATGAACTTGAAATACTTTCTGCCCAGTTATGACAGTGTAGCAACACATGTTAGTTTTTGTTTTTATATACAGACCCTGATTCAACTGACTTAAGCTGCCTTTCTACTGCCTTGTTTGGCAGACACAACTATATATATCTGAAATCACAGTTATGGGATGTTTGTCAAACAGTTGAAAATGCTTGCTTGATATCTGTCAAGCATGTTTGGGGTGATCTGTCTTGAGGCGATCCTCCTCGTNTCAAACAGTTGAAAATGCTTGCTTGATATCTGTCAAGCATGTTTGGGGTGATCTGTCTTGAGGCGATCCTCCTCGTCCATGTGCAGGGAGATCAAAGAGGCAAACACAGCAACCGGTGTTAAGAGGGGGAAGGAAGAGTCAGTTGAAACAACTGTCCATGCATCATCTTCGAGTACTCAAGGGGCACGTCGCATTAACTTGCTCGCATAAACGNGTCAGTTGAAACAACTGTCCATGCATCATCTTCGAGTACTCAAGGGGCACGTCGCATTAACTTGCTCGCATAAACGTGCCCATTGGAAAGGCCACTTTACATTTGACAGTTCTGTACATAACTCTCACATGATAAATAAGCATTGAGCACAAATTTTGATTAAAAAATTGTATGCTATAATTGATATGACACACACACACTGACAAGACTGATGTTTAAAGTAGTGTTTTTTCTTTGTTGGATGTTCATTAAATAATAATGTGCTGTATATGTGGGTTTCTTGTAGGACCTATTCCAGGAATCGTAGCATCGGAACTGGAGAATCGGATGGCAGAGTACGTGAAGATGATCCACAAAGAGTTCCGTGGCTCTGCGGCAACGCCACCAAACAACAGACAGAGCTCCAACTCGCCACCGACGTCGACCTCGCCCCAGGAGACGTCGCTGAACGCCCTGGAGATGTCGCGGCTGACGCTGTGGAACCTGTACAGCAACGGGGCTCCGCCCGTGGTGCCCCCGCCCCTGGAGCCCCAGAAGGAGGCACTGAACCTAGAGGTTCGAGAGCAGCAGTCTCGCACCATGCAGGATGCAGTGGTGAAGCGAGAGGGGGAAGAGCCCCACACTGCGCCTCCTGCAAAAAGGGCACTGGCTGACGAGGATGAAGGGTTGAAGTCAGTAACAGGGACACACATCAAAATAGCAAGTAGAGGTGAGGTAACATCTTCTATCATNAGGATGAAGGGTTGAAGTCAGTAACAGGGACACACATCAAAATAGCAAGTAGAGGTGAGGTAACATCTTCTATCACCACTACTTTTTTAGTACGTTTCTTATGTCTGCTCTGTTTGTTCACTGATGATAGCTAAATACAGTTATTTCATTTAGTTATTTAAGTAAAAGTCATGAAAAATTAACCTTCAGTATTAATTACCATTTTCATGCTTCTTAAAGTAATTCCTGATTCTTTCGACAGCTGTTGTTGATGCACANTGATGATAGCTAAATACAGTTATTTCATTTAGTTATTTAAGTAAAAGTCATGAAAAATTAACCTTCAGTATTAATTACCATTTTCATGCTTCTTAAAGTAATTCCTGATTCTTTCGACAGCTGTTGTTGATGCATAAGTGAAAATGCACATAGCATTACACTTACGGAGCATGGTAGATGCAGGGTCGGGAAACAGTACACTACGCGAAAACATGACTAGTTGTTGTGGTCTCAGGAGCGGAGAAAAGGAAGGTTTGACTTATGGTACCAGGTTCTGGAATACTTGTAGAGTTGTGAAATGGGCGCCAGAGCATGAGAGACTCATCTAGGGTGTGGGCTGTTCGCCCATGTGGCTCCTCCTGCGATCACCCCGCGATGAAGTGACTTAGTNCTGTTATCACCCCGCGATGAAGTGACATATTCATAATGATGTAAAGTCCTGTTTACGCATACCTAACGAGAGTGTTGGCCCTCTTATACGCCCCTAAATATCATGTGAGACTGTTAGATGGTGGTCTCACATGCCGAAAACACAATAGGTAAGACATCTTCAGGTGCGGTGAAGCAGTAGGTAAAAGACCCAAAGCAGTTACACGACCGTGAAGCGGCCAACAGTGAAATAAACACAATCACTTTTACTTAATTGACTTTTACTCACTGAAATCCCCTCTGAAGAGGCACGTACATGGGCCTAGAGGCTATGGCGTGCTAGCAGCCTACACAGAGAAAAATGGCTCGTGGCTGATGAAAGAAATTAAGTTATACCCCCGGCGCGATTCAAGCTGGCTGGGTGGAGAGTGGCACGGCCCCCAGNTATACCCCCGGCGCGATTCAAGCTGGCTGGGTGGAGAGTGTCACGGCCCCCGGGCTATGCAAAAGAGAATTAAGTTCCAGACAAAATCGACACTACTGATACACTATATTATTATCACAAATAAGTTGAAGTGCCCGGGGGTGCGCACGGCACGCTTCCACTCTTGACAAGTGCTTGGAACCAACTGAACGAGCATGGCGGAGCCCGCTAGGACCCCAGTTCAAAAGCGCTCAGTTGTACATAAAAATACACTGGTACTTTTACTAAGGAAATAACCATATACAAATACAAACACGATACACTAGAAAACATAATTACCACTACTCAATAACTTGCATTAGCAAATTAGGCATAAAAAGAAAATGTATTGCCATCAAAATATGTAAGCAACATAATTTTGTTTGGCCTCAGGGCTGTCTTTCAGAGTTTGTTGCATGTTGAGCTGATTTGTTTACATATTAGACACTTTAAAGAATTTCACGAAAATTACTTGCACCCTTATTTTCACGTGATATAGGGTGGCAGCAGGTGGCTCATGGTGGACGAGTCCACTCTTATCCCAGGAGGGGTGTGGATAGCCATGCTCGATTGAGCGTTAAACAAGGCACATTTGAGAACGTGCACAAACATGGTTTTTTATTGCCTTTTTGAAAACCCATATTTTTACAGGTTGTCAACACACACTCACTTCACGCACAACACACGCACAGGGACGTGAATTGGGAATGAAGGGGGGCATACCATACAAGGGGTTTCGGGAGCACTCTAACCACTGTGTCCTTTCCTCTGCATTCATTTTCCCAGCGGTATTTTTACTGGGGGACGTCTCTTGGCAGTATTGGTTGGCCCTAATCATCACACCCTCAGAAGATGTCACTTGAGGGCATGAAAGCAAGACGGTCACCTGACTCCGGCAGTACCCAAAGGATAGCGAAGGTGGGGTGCACTCCTATGCAGGTCGCCGGCGTTGGAAGTCGTGGAGGGGGTGGGGTGACCACCATGTTCTGGCAGACTTTTCCCCAGTAGAGGGCATGTTGTAGCTGGGCTGGTAAAGCGGGACCAATGGGGTANTGGTAAAGTGGGACCAAAGGGAGGAGGGATGCAGCATGCATCAAAATTATGACACAATTAATAATTTCAATGAGTGAATTAAAAATATAATTGCAAAGAAATATTTTATTAAAAAGCAGGATAAAGTGTACTTTATAAAATATGAATATGCACAGATCACATCCTGCAAACATTGTGTGGTTTGCAAATAGTACACACTGCTCGTTGGTGAAGTTTTCTTAGAAAAAAATCACACCACTTACCTTTACAAATACAACTAAAGAAAATTTGCTAAAAAAATGTTTATTTTTGAAAGAAATTAACATTTTAGTAAAACATATTTTATTTTTCTTGTAAGAAGCACTTGATAATTGACATTGCACTTGGTAAAACATGCTACTCGGTATTAATAAACATTTTTGGCAATTAAGGGGTTATAAAGTTTAGGCTTCTGGAGCATAATTTTATTCGTAGTATGTCTACGTAAGGCATGCAATTTCTAGATTTTTCAGGGGTTAAAATTGGTAACTTAAGTTTTTTACCCAGTTAGAGATTTTACAAAGTCATTCCTGTAAGGGAATNTTTTCAGGGGTTAAAATTGGTAACTTAAGTTTTTTACCCATTTAGAGATTTTACAAAGTCATTCCTGTAAGGGAATTTCTTGTATGCTCTGAGATGCAGTACCCAAACATGTACCGTATATACAGTTTCCCATGTATACATTCACAATTTTTTTGCAAGAAAGAATTCAAGAAGGTGTCTGAGCTGAATGTCAGCACTGTTTAATAAGCTAGGTCGACACACGAGGATCAGCGGTGTTGCGAGTCGACAGCGAGAATAGATTGTTCGCAACGTACACGTGAACAAAATACTGAATGCGACTCAGCATTCTGCATGAATTTTTACATGTCATATTGGTAAATAAACCCAATTTTTTTTGGAAATGGTTAAAAAAATCAATACCTTTACGTATTGACATTTAATTAATTACGTTTTGGAAGACACAAAGGAAAATAACAATCTTTGTACTAAACGTTTCCCAAAATTTTGTATGTTAAAATGAAATATATGCCTATACATATTTTACATAGGATATTTGGGCGGGAATTGTAAATCTTGCGTTAAAGTGAAAGATAAGTTTATGTGTAGTACGTTATAATGGAATTTTACTGTAGTTCCTTATGTTAATTGTAGAATGCTCTGTTCCAGGCGACAATCGCAGCGGCACAGACAACTCNTTTCAGGGGTTAAAATTGGTAACTTAAGTTTTTTACCCAGTTAGAGATTTTACAAAGTCATTCCTGTAAGGGAATGTCTTGTATGCTCTGAGATGCTGTACCCAAACATGTACCGTATATACAGTTTCCCATGTATACATTCACAATTTTTATGCGAGAAAGAATTCAAGAAGGTGTCTGAGCTGAATGTCAGCACTGTTTAATAAGCTAGGTCGACACACGAGGATCAGCGGTGTTGCGAGTCGACAGCGAGAATAGATTGTTCGCAACGTACACGTGAACAAAATACTGAATGTCACTCAGCATTCTGCATGAATTTTTACATGTCATATTGGTAAATAAACCCAATTTTTGTTGGAAATGGTTAAAAAAAAATCGATACCTTTACGTATTGACATTTAATTAATTCCGTTTTGGAAGACACAAAGGAAAATAATAATCTTTGTACTAAAAGTTTCCCAAAATTTTGTATGTTAAAATGAAATATATGCCTATACATAGTTTACATAGGATATTTGGGCGGGAATTGTAAATCTTGCGTTAAAGTGAAAGATATGTATATGTGAAGTACGTTATAATGGAATTTTACTGTAGTTCCTTATGTTAATTGTAGAATGCTCTGTTCCAGGCGACAATCGCAGCGGCACAGACAACTCGTTAGTGGTGAGCATGGAGCTGAACGGGACCATGTACCAGGGTGTTCTGTTTGCGCAGACGACACGGACTCGCATGACGTGATCGCATGGTGCAGAGACACCCGCCCACACCAAAACAAGACTGTTCAGACGCAGCGTCTTGAGTGTGTGCGTCTGTGTAGGACAGTTTGAACTTTCCCTGCTAGATGGCGGATATGTTGTAGATATCTGCTCTCGCGGCTTCTCAAGTTATATCAACGTATTTGTTGTATTTATGGATAAGCTTTGTTTTTTATAACCGTTTTAATTTGTAAAAGTCATATTCTCATTAGCAAGAACTTAATGTGAATTTACCGTGCAATGTTCTGTTAGAATTTTACTGCAGTGTCGTATATACCAAATGTTTTTAGTTAAGTGTGAAATGTTTGCATACATTGTTTTAATGTAATGTTTCATTATAACGAAAATTCATGATTGAAATTGTTACAGTGTTACAATATGCCAGTTTTTATTTAGTATTTCTGGTGAGTAAATTAAAATAAAGCGAGGTTTCTCCNCATGATTGAAATTGTTACAGTGTTACAATATGCCAGTTTTTATTTAGTATTTCTGGTGAGTAAATTAAAATAAAGCAACAGTGAGGTTTCTTCAATGTGCATTAACACCATTTTAGTGAAAAATGTTTGTGAATGGACAGTTACAGTTTCATACATTATGGTTTTGTCATTACTATTCCCTTGAGTTTTGCCCACTTATGTAGATTAGCATGATGATAGATGCATCATGTTTATGTCCGTTATAATATTTGACAGCTGTTACTATTGGGCAGTGAGGCTACTTCTCATAGTGAAAAAACTAAGGAATAAGTTAATTTTTGTGATCTCTCAAAATATGTTTGCCATGTGTAAGCAATTTGTCTTATTTTCTGTTATGTATTTAATGTTTTGTACATAAGTGTATTTTGCAAGATGTATAATTTTATTATAATTAGCCCACAACGTATTCAAAATAGAGAGATTGTGTTTTTTTTTTGNTATTTTGCAAGATGTATAATTTTATTATAATTAGCCCACAACGTATTCAAAATAGAGAGATTGTGTTTTTTTTTTGTTACCATCATTTTCTAGTGAATGACTTATCCATAGAAACAGTTCAAGTGGGAATTGGCTTTTGTTNTTTTTTTTTTGTTACCATCATTTTCTAGTGAATGACTTATCCATAGAAACAGTTCAAGTGGGAATTGGCTTTTGTTTACCGAAATGCTCGGGGGATGATGCGGATGTAATTATTTCATTCTGTGCAATCGCACTANGGGAATTGGCTTTTGTTTACCGAAATGCTCGGGGGATGATGCGGATGTAATTATTTCATTCTGTGCAATCGCACTACTGGATTGTATCAATTTGCTGCTTTGAAAACATCATGTTGTGTAGTAATTTCTCTATTGCAGTGGAGAAATAGATAATACTTGTGGTCATAGACACACTATATGTAGGCAAGAGGCGGATGGCCCACAAGTGTTAGGTGCATAAACACTTGCACAAGCATACAATGCAATGCATGACATAGGAAAACACGTAGGGAGAGATGAGATTTCAACTAACATGAATACTGTTACAGAAATTTTGACATTTGCCCCCCTTCTGGAAACAAGAAGTCTGTGCCTGTGCTCATGGTCATAATGTATGCTTCAATACAGGATGAATATAAAATAATACCCCAACTTTGAAGGTCTATAATATCAAAACCAAACAACCTACAACCTTGATTGACCAATCAAATGAACTGTGGAACCGTGAAGTTTGTTTACCATACATTCATATATGTTCAATGTGACCACCACGAGCGGCCCAAACGACATCTACACGATAGTCAAACTCGTTCCACACTCTTGTCAGCATGTCTGGTGTTGCAGTTTGGATGGCGTCCGTAATTCTCGTTTTGTGGTCTTCAGTGTTAGGTGGCAATGGTGGACGAAACACTTGATCATTTATGTACCCCCATAGAAAAAAATTGCGCAGGGTAAGATCCGGGCTTCTTGGGGGCCAGTGATGAAGAGCCTGCTCACCAGCTGCTCCTCGACCAATCCAGCGTTGCCGCAA
>NQII01007508.1:74377-90059 GCA_002778355.1 Clitarchus hookeri
TTTGGGGGGGGGGGGGGGGGGGGGGGTGGCTACCATGATTTTGGAAGACACATAAATATTCCCAGGAACGTTTTCAAATGTAAACCTTTTAGCAGCTTTTTAGGATTAACCAGAACTTCTGGAGATCGGATATTACGATAAAATTAATAATTTAGACAGATTTAACATTTCTTATTCGCCATCTTCCTTTCCTTCTTTAGATACCTCTTATCCCGTTGCTCGTAAGTTAACTCTAGGGACCCTTAAACTTTACTATTACTTATCTCCTTTAGATTTTTTTTTCCCAGCGCAGTCTAAAGGGCTGCTGCCGTAGTCGCTGTGGAGTGGGGGTTGCTACTGAAACATTGCACGCTACCTGCTGTCCTCCTGGCTCTTGCGCAAGCTTTACTACGGCCTGGTGCACGAGCCAACGTAGAAGGCGCTTGGTACGTGACGGTAGCGGGTGTACTAGCGGGAGCCACAACTGGGCGGCTGTGCAGATGAGCATACAAGTTAACCTTGTCGNCGTGACGGTAGCGGGTGTACTAGCGGGAGCCACAACTGGGCGGCTGTGCAGATGAGCATACAAGTTAACCTTGTCGCTAGTAGCTTGTGTTCTGAAAAGCTAGCACATCTCAATACTTCGTTACTGTCGTAAAAAAAGTTTGATGCTTACTGATATATTTTCAACACACGACAAAAATAGTGTAAAATCACCGGAATATTTTTTATGGTATTTACATGGTTTGCGACATTTTGCATCAATTACCCCTTAATAGAAGTTTATGATTTGCATTCAAAACTTACAAAAAAAAGAAGTATGGTCGAGTTTTGAATTTGGTCCCAAAAGTAGAGCACTGATATATAGGTAACGTTTTATATCATTAGTATGCCTTTATAATTTAAAGCCACCTGAAATAGTTACAACCTCACAGGTGAGTAATCAACATAAAGGCATCCTTTTTTTGGTTTCATTGTCAATCAGTTTCAAGTAGTGACAACAAAAAGTTCCCTGTTCTCTGCCACTGTCATGTGATTGGCCAAGCATGAAAGGTGGTACGGAACGCAGACACAAAAAATAAAAATGGCTGTTTAAGGTGGCAAATGCCATGGCTGCCATAGCAGCTGGTGTGGCAGATCTGGCACAAGCTAGTATGGAATCTGGTACGGTGTAATATGGGCATAACTGTGATGATGTTGGAAATAGTTTGTGTTGATAAATATTATACTATTTCAAGGCTTCTCTCTGAAAATATTATCCCAAAAAAATTTGTAGAGTTGTTTTTTCCCATAACTTCAGTTCTTTAATAAATAATGGATATGTTTAGTTAAACATTATTTGGTTGAACACCACTTCCCCCAGCTTAGTCCACTATTAGGATGTTATAATATTTAGTNCGTCACTGTAAACATGTCACGCCACGCTGCACAGCAGGGTAGGGGATCCACAGTGGAACCTAATAGAAAGTGCGTGACTTAAGTGTTGCAGACATACTAAAATTAATTCATAAGCTTGAATCTGGTGTTTCTGTGGTGAATGTGTACTTTGAATGCGGAATTGCGGAACAAAAAAAACACGTTAAGAAAATAAAGCTCTGATTTTATAAACAATCACAATTTTTACGAACGACTTTATAAAATTGGGACGGACTGAATTTGACTCCCAATAATCCAATAATCATGGTAAAAGTATGCTTTACCACATGGTTAATGTTTTGTCTTCTCTGGTGCAAATATAACTTTTTAAATTAAACATTCATTTTAATCAATTAATTGACACCCCAGGAAGGTATATATGACTGCCCTTGCAACCAAAAATTTAAACATCGAGCACCTTGTAATTTCGAACAACCGCTAAATTCGNAGGTATATATGACTGCCCTTGCAACCAAAAATTTAAACATCGAGCACCTTGTAATTTCGAACAACCGCTAAATTCATTTTTAATTACTTCTTGTGAAAAAACCGAAAGTTTTATTGAAAACATATTTCAGTAAGCAGATGTTTTTAGAATAAAATAACACAGACAAATGTGTGTAACGTTTTTTTGACATCAAAAAGGAAGTTTAAAGAGAGTTCAAGCAGTAAACAACCTCGACCACGTTGGAAAACTCAACTTGGTATTCCACGATATCTGCTTTTAATTTGGCCCAGTTTGACAACTCCACACGTAAGTAGTTCACATACTATCATGAAGAGAGACAGGGAGGGGATATAACAAGAATCGTATACAGAACACACGTTATTTCTAGAATGCGGACCACTGCACTATACATGCTTCGTGCTTTCAACACGCATCTGCAACAGCTTAAAGGTCAAGGGCAGGAAAGTAATTGCTTCAATTTACACCATAATGTGAGACATTTCAAGTAGCCTGTCCTCTAATCGTCAAATTAAGAGTGAAGAGATTTGGTCGGCTCTTAACATTGAGGTCTTTAGAGAGTCAAATTAAGATTTACTGTGGAGTATCGCACTCTTGAGTTAAAACTACTGGTATTTAAGCACTCCAAATGTTTGTAATAAATTATGTCTTGGTTGGTTTCGTTGTGCTTTAATTTGCAGTAAAAAATTATTTTTTTAAATAAATTTATGAATTTCAAGACGTGCGGTTGAACAGTGAAGAACTGGTTGTATTTTACAGCAGCTGGCACTCGGATGACCTTCACCTAACCTCTGACTTGCAGGCAGCCAGACATGCTGATGGGTTGAGCAGCTCGGCTGGATGTTTGTAATGCCCCCATTAAGGGATGGTGCTTGATTAGTTTTACAGAATGTCTGTAAAGGTATTTTAAAAAAATTGAATACTACTATTACTGCCACAGTTATTATTTGTTTAGCCCACAATACAGATGTGTATTTCAATAAATAACAGCAGCTCTCATTGTTTGGAACCACAGCTTATAATTATCGTCTTGTTAAGGCTGCAGACAAATCGTAACTCGGACCATTTACCCCCAATTAGTCTGAGTTAGCGACGACTGTTGACTGTATATTATAATACTATATATTATAATCTTAAAATNTAGTTACAACCTCACAGGTGAGTAATCAACATAAAGGCATCCTTTTTTTGGTTTCATTGTCAATCAGTTTCAAGTCGTGACAACAAAAAGTTCCCTGTTCTCTGCCACTGTCATGCGATTGGCCAAGCATGAAAGGTGGTACGGAACGCAGANGTGACAACAAAAAGTTCCCTGTTCTCTGCCACTGTCATGCGATTGGCCAAGCATGAAAGGTGGTACGGAACGCAGACACAAAAAATAAAAATGGCTGTTAAGGTGGCGAATGCCATGGCTGCTGCAGCAGCTGGTGTGGCAGATCTGGCATAAGCTAGTATGGAATCTGGTACGGTGTAATATGGGCGTAACTGTGATGATGTTGGAAATAGTTTGTGTTGATAAATATTATACTAACATTTCAAGGCTTCTCTCTGAAAATATTATCCCAAAAAAATTTGTAGAGTTTATTTTTCCCATAACTTCAGTTCTTTAATAAATAATGGATGTGTTTAGTTAAACATTATTTGGTTGAACACCACTTCCCCCAGCTTAGTCCACTATTAGGATGTTATAATATTTAGTTTCTTTGTTTGGTTTCTGAAGCAAATGAAGCCTAGTTACCTGTGTAATGGCAGTGACACTTAATATTTCACATGATCATGTTGAAAATACAAAGCTGCAGTAGTTAAAATGTTACATTTGAATACCACGTGTATATGAGGTGTTCACAAAGTTCGACTTATTTATTTTCAATGTAAACACATGCAAATAAGCTAAATATATATGTGCATATGTATAGTCCAATGTTTTTATTTCAGCTCATTCTTGGAGTACTTCAAATAGTATAATTGTTACTTTCCTGGTGTTTAATAGTATGTAGATGATTAGCACCAACTTTTTAAATTGTTATCAGTGTAAAATAAATGTTTTAAAAGAAAGTGGGAAATATTGCAGTGCTGTTTATGTTAATAAGACTGTTATATTTGAACATTGTTTTTATGGTTACTTCAAGCAGAAAAACTTGGTTTTATAAAGCAATAATAAATTATTTCAGTTTCTTCTTTACTCATTAAATTAATTAAATTACTTTTTTTTATAAAAATTATGTGTTATTTTACCAAAGAAGAGTGTGGATAGGGAAAATCAAGAAGTTTCATGATAAACTCAGAGGAATTTTTCCCAATTATTAAAGTGTTATGTCTAGTTCAATATTTAATGTTAATTTAATCACAGCTAATTTTCATAAGTCACGTGAAAATAATTGCGATAGAAAGGTTACAATAGCATGTATATTTTGTTGGAAAATTGTACAAGACGTTTGTGCTAAAATAAATATTTTGACTCTTTCTATACAAATGAAATTTATTTTCCGTCAGCTCAACATGTGGACTAACTGCTCTCACCTCTCCTTGGAAGGCGGAACTAGATGTAAAGCAGACATGAAGACTATGGCGGTGGTCAAGTGTTAACATTCTATCCTTTCTACAATCCGTTATTTCCGTTTTACTTAACACCATGCCACATCACTATACACCATGGAAGATTAGGACAGACTGCAATAGTTTACAGGGTTGCCAAATGACATATAAAGTGTAAATCATATTTCTTTTTTACATTCAAATAATCGTTACCAAGTTCCCAGCTTAAGAATTTGCTACCTCTCAGCTACATCATCAGGTTGCTGGTATTGTAGGATGTCTGACCTTATGGTTACCATTTCACAATGTAGTGTTTCCCCCTACCCGCTCCTGCCTTATAAATAACTGATATGCAGAGGAGTGTGGCACCTGCCACACAGTTGCACACAGTCAAATCCCAATATAAAGTACTACTTCACTTTAATAGCATGTTCAGTGTGACGTATTTTTCTGTATTAAGTATAACATTTCAAGTCCCTTTGTGCACTTAGTGGTGAGATTCTCCTGTATTAGGATAGGGCATTTTACTCTTTACACCCATTACATTCCCACAGATACACTTAATGTCTTCTCACTATACATATTGCTACACCCCGACATAAGCTACATGTAACCGGTATGCATTCCATTACAGAAAACAATATGGATTAAAAATCATGACGCAGTTCACAAACTGTGCAAACGCCAGTCGGTGAAAATCCACAAAACCCATCATCATCCACTCATTGATGTCTTGAATCCCTACGAACATTGTCCTTTAAAGTTTTCGATAATTAACTTACCTTCAGATAATTTACCTGTTCCCAGACTGTTTTACAGTACACCGCACCTGTTCTGCAAAGGATTTGTATTCAAAATTAATTCAAACATGCTGGGTTTCTTTGCACCCTGTCTCCACTGGGTGGCTGAGATTGACAAGTAGCGCCGTGGGAAGAATGAGAAGCTATGTCTGTTCTCTGAAACTGGAGTGGAATATGTTTGAAATCACTTTGGTTAAAAAAAGAAGATTGTGATGGCACTCATTACACTTTTTGCTAACAACTTTTGAAAGTCTGAACCAGTGTATAAACACCCAAGCTAGTTATATGATTGTTTAACAGAATGGCATAATTTTTACAAAGGACATACATTAAATTACTTTTCTGCATAATTCCCACCATTATAAAGACACTTTTCCATAGCTTGAAACCAGTTTTTCAATCCCTTCGTCAAAGAATAGCACTGCCAATGAAGATAACCACTGTTGCATAGTATTTTTCGCGTCATTGTCGTAGCGTTGACTTGCCAGGGATCACTTGAGATGGAAACACAAGAAGTAGTTGATTGGCACAGTGTCGGTAATGTGGATGGCGTGGCAACATTGTTTTATTCATACAGTTACAATTGTATACATTTCTCACACACTGTTCACTCGTACATCATCAGTCTCCATCTTGGATGATCCTTGTTACCAACCTTACATCAAATACTACCTACTACATCTCCCTTTTCAATGATACAAATTTGCATAAAATTTTGCTAGCCATAAAATTAAGTAAGATAACAGGTACAGTTTGATAAATAATCATTGAGGTATTTAGGTTTCTGTGAGACACTTTGAGATTGAGGCCTTGATGGAACACATTTATGAACCCTGAATTCTGTGACTGGTTCCTCACTTGCTTCTGTACTTGCAAAGCCTCTAAATCCTCCTTCCAACACCCCATCTTGAACGAGTTGTTTGGATCCTACCTTTACAACTCTACGCTCGCCTGACCAATAAGGTTGTTTGCTTACTTTATTACTACCAGGGCCCAGTGAATTGCTGTCCCTTGTTACAAAAAACTTCTTAATAAGAAGTGTGTTTGTTTGNAAATCGGCAAAAACTTCGGTTCACTGTAGTAAGCCACGCAGCACCGTACTGAACTGAAACAGTAGCAGTGGAATGCAGAAGACAGGGTAGGGGGAGGGGGGGGGCAAACCCAAGGTCACTGCCCTTGCCGCCAATGACTCACGCACAGTGCAGGTGTGCAGTACAGTCGTCACTACTCATCATAGAGCCTCGACAGACGATCCGGCTCGGCGCTGACGCGGAAACATACAATTTTTTTGCGCTAGCGGGGTGGCGGTTAATAGAGACTGATGGTTAAAAGGGTGACGGTTAATCGAGGTTCTACTGTACTTCACTTTAATAACATGTTCAGTGTGACGTATTTTTCTGTATTAAGTATAACATTTCAAGTCCCTTTGTGCACTTAGTGGTGAGATTCTCCTGTATTAGGATAGGGCATTTTACTCTTTACACCCATTACATTCCCACAGATACACTTAATGTCTTCTCACTATACATATTGCTACACCCCGACATAAGCTACATGTAACCGGTATGCATTCCATTACAGAAAACAATATGGATTAAAAATCATGACGCAGTTCACAAACTGTGCAAACGCCAGTCGGTGAAAATCCACAAAACCCATCATCATCCACTCATTGATGTCTTGAATCCCTACGAACATTGTCCTTTAAAGTTTTCGATAATTAACTTACCTTCAGATAATTTACCTGTTCCCAGACTGTTTTACAGTACACCGCACCTGTTCTGCAAAGGATTTGTATTCAAAATTAATTCAAACATGCTGGGTTTCTTTGCACCCTGTCTCCACTGGGTGGCTGAGATTGACAAGTAGCGCCGTGGGAAGAATGAGAAGCTATGTCTGTTCTCTGAAACTGGAGTGGAATATGTTTGAAATCACTTTGGTTAAAAAAAGAAGATTGTGATGGCACTCATTACACTTTTTGCTAACAACTTTTGAAAGTCTGAACCAGTGTATAAACACCCAAGCTAGTTATATGATTGTTTAACAGAATGGCATAATTTTTACAAAGGACATACATTAAATTACTTTTCTACATAATTCCCACCATTATAAAGACACTTTTCATAGCTTGAAACCAGTTTTTCTATCCCTTCGTCAAAGAATAGCGCTGCCAATGAAGATAACCACTGTTGCATAGTATTTTTCGCGTCATTGTCATAGCGCTGACTAGCCAGGGATCACTTGAGATGGAAACACAAGAAGTAGTTGATTGGCACAGTGTCTGTAATGTGGATGGCGTGGCAACATTGTTTTATTTATACAGTTACAATTGTATACATTTCTCACACACTGTTCACTCGTACATCATCAGTCTCCATCTTGGGTAATCCTTGTTACCAACCTTACATCAAATACTACCTACTATTTCTCCTTTTATAGTAATAGATCAAATTTACATACTACTACAGTGTTACCATCCTTACATTATATACTACCTACTACATCTCCCTTTTCAATTATACAAATTTGTATAAGATTTTGCTAGCCATAAAATTCAGTAAGATAACAGGTTCAGTTTGGTAAATAATCATTGAGGTATTTAGGTTTCTGAGAGACTATTTGAGATTGAGGCCTTGATGGAACACATTTATGAACCCTGAATTCTGTGACTGGTTCCTCACTTGCTTCTGTACTTGCAAATCCTCTAAATCCTCCTTCCAACAACCCATCTTGAACGAGTTGTTTGGATCCTACCTTTACAACTCTACGCTCGCCTGACCAATAAGGCTGTTTGCTTTCTTTATTACTACCAGGGCCCAGTGAATTGCTGTCCCTTGTTACAAAAAACTTCTTAATAAGAAGTGTGTTTGTTTGCTTTACCCTACCTTTTTCATCTTCAATAAGCACTGATCGTGGAGCATCGAGGACATCAACCACAATGGCAGGTTTCCACACACACACACTGGTCAAAATAAGCAACATTATCACCCTTCTTAACTTCACCACATTTCAAAGTGGCATTTTTGTCGTAACACTGTTTGTCCGGCTCATCCTTGTGTAGTTGTATTGCACAAAAGTTCTCTACATCCTCGGGTTTCAACAAATTACTGTATGTGGGCAACTTAGTTTTAGTTCGCCTGCTGAACAAGAGCTGTGTACGACTGAAGGTACGACTGCGGTGATCCAGTATCGTCATGTGTGTGTCAAGGTTCTGTTCATTACACTTTCTTAAAATTTTTTTAAAATACAAATCCCTACAGTACGCTTGGCCAATCCGTTACTTTTGGGATAATAAGGATTTGCAGTCTGTAATTTGAAGCCACAGCTACTGCTAAACACCCTGAAATGTAAAGAATTAAAAGGAGTGTTGTCTGCAACTAAAGTATTGGGCATGCCATGTGTGGAGAAGATGTTTTTTAAGGCCTTGACAACAGTAGAGGGGTCTTTTGAACTTAAGGGAACCAGTTATATCCAATTTTAATAATAATCACAAAGTACTAGATGAGAACCGTTAGTGTACTCTAGGATCTCACAAGAATTTCGTGAAATGTTCATGTCTGTGACGCTTGTCTTATCTGTTCTTTGGGGTTTTGTGAACTAAATTTTTTTACAAAGACCACATTTAGCTATGAAATTCTGAATGTCAGAATCCATGTTAGCCAAATAGAAAAGAGTTTTAGCTCTGGCCTTCATTTTTTATTTACCAAAATACATCTGGTGTACATTGTTTAAGACATAACCAATTAATGATGCAGGCACCATAATTCTGTCTCCCAAAAACACCAAACCTTCTCAAACTACAATATCACTTTTAAATTCAAAATAAAATTTTGCAACATCAAGAATTTTGGTTTTTGTGATTTTGACCATCCATGTAAAAACAGTTTGGTCAATTCAACAAACACCATGTCCTTTGCTGTCTNTTAATGATGCAGGCACCATGATTCTGTCTCCCAAAAACACCAAACCTTCTCAAACTACAATATCACTTTTAAATTCGAAATAAAATTTTGCAACATCAAGAATTTTGGTTTTTGTGATTTTGGCCATCCATGTAAAAACAGTTTGGTCAATTCAACAAACACCATGTCCTTTGCTGTATCTCTTTGGAAAATGACTTTGTTGTCATCCGACATGTTCATTTATGAAGTACCTCATTTAAGGATACATCATGTCAGCGACTTCCGCTTTCGAACATGCCCTGCTTAGTGCATCAGCAAAAAACATTTTTGACCCTGGTACATAAACAAGTTGAAGTTTGTACAAATTTAACCTTAGTCTCGTGCCCTGCAGTCTTTTGGAAGGTATATTGTGAATTTCTTTTTTCAGGACTGACGGCAGAGGTTGGTGGTCTGTCTGAATTGTAACATCACGACCATAAATGTAATGTTGGAAGCATTTGCATGCATAAAGAATGGCTAGATATTCTTTGTCTATCTGCCCACAGTTGATTTGTTTAGGAGAAAGGTACTTGGAGGCATAACATACTGGTTTACCATTCTGCAAAAGATCACACCCTATGCCCTCCTTACAGCTATCAGTCTGAATTACTATATCGTTGGAATCGTCAAATGTTTGTAAAATTGGTTCCGACACCACTATGGCTTCTAACTTTTCCATGCTTGCACCATGTACATTTAGGTTCCACACAAATTAAGAGTCTTTTTTTTCTAGAGACTACGCAGTGAAGTAAGGAATGATATCCCTTAGATAATTTATTAAACTAAGGAAACATTAAAGATCCTGTTAACTTGCAGGGACATCGTACTTCACAACTGCTGTGATTTTGTCATCACAGGGCAGTACACAACCTTCTTTGAAAGTGTGGCCCATATACTTTAATACATTTACTTTGTACTGAAACTTGTGAACATTGAACTCAACATTACACCTTCTGGCCCTGATCAACACTTCTACTAGTATTCGATCATGAGTTTGTTCTTACTCTGCATGAATCATGACACCACTTATATGTCCAAAAATTTCAGTATTGTACTTTTGGAACACCTCAGTGTAAATATTCAAACCAAATGGTAACCATTTCAAGTAATAGCAACCAAAGACTTTTGAGAACGTGCAGCATGATGAACTTTGTTTGTCAAGGTTTACATGCCAAAATGAGTGTCTAAGATCTAGGAAACTAAAATACTGTGCTTTGCTTAATTTTGCAACTACATCCTTGACTGTGGGTAGCTCTATATACTCTTTAACAATAGCATCATTTAAATCTTGAGGGTCTAGGCATAGCCTTAAAGAAACATTTGGCTTTTCGGCAATGAGCAACCTGTTGACCCACTCTGTGGGCATTTCACTTTTGGAAACAATGCCCGATAGTCTTATCTTATTCATTTTTTTTTTTAACTTTTCTTTGATTTTAATGGGAAGTCTGTTTGGCAGGTTTGAAGATTGTACACAGTTCTCTTTTAACTTAATTGTATAATCTCTAGCAAATTTACCTATGCCNTAGCATCATTTAAATCTTGAGGGTCTAGGCATAGCCTTAAAGAAACATTTGGCTTTTCGGCAATGAGCAACCTGTTTACCCACTCTGTGGGCATTTCACTTTTGGAAACAATGCCCGATAGGCTTATCTTATTCATTTTTTTTTTTTTAACTTTTCTTTGATTTTAATGGGAAGTCTGTTTGGCAGGTTTGAAGATTGTACACAGTTCTCTTTTAACTTAATTGTATAATCTCTAGCAAATTTACCTATGTCAGTGAAGACACCTTTGTACGCTGTCACTATGCTCACTTAAGCCTACTTCAATAACTACATTTTTTGCAGTAGACCTAACCTTTCGCAAATCAAGTCCTAGGATGGGCGCAGAGTTTTCATTGACAATTACAAATGTTTCACGTGAATTCAAGTTGTTGAAAGACAAATTTAAATCGCTGCGACCCACAACTCTTATTTTTGGGTTGTTGTAGGCTGCAAGCGACACTTTTTCTTGGCATAACTTGACATCAGCTGAGGCACTCTGCAATGTGGAGAAAGTTTCGAGTGGTAGAATGTTCACACGGGCACCAGAGTCAAGTTTGAATTTTACTCTTACAACATTTTCAATGACGAAAATCTGTGACCAGCTCCTTGAAGTGAGACTTGTGTTGGCTGCGGGGTTTGACAATTGACAGCAATAATAGTCATCATATTCAGGACCATACTGACAGCTTGTCCGAGATGTTTTTACCTCAGTCCCCTGCTGAGGTTTGTTCCTTGCGCATGAATTACCCACTTTGGTAAAATGGTTTCTGCCACCACAAAGAGAACAAACCTTACCCCTTACGGGACACTTTGCTGGATTTCTTGGGTGTTGATAACCACACCATTTACATTCAATATCAGCATTAATTTGCTGTGGACCTGATTTATTGGCAATACTGTGAAGACTGCTTCTCTTGTATTTTGTCTCATCCACTTTGATGTTCTTGTACTTCGTCTTATCCACTCTGATGTTCTTGTAATTCGTCTCGTCCACTCTGATGTTCTTGTACTTTGTCTCATCCACTCTGATGTTCTTGTAATTCGTCTCGTCCACTCTGATGTTCTTGTACTTCGTCTTATCCACTCTGATGTTCATGTACTTCGTCTCATCCACACACTGATGTTAATCGAGTTGTCTTGATTTGAGTGCATGATTTCACTTGCTTTTGAGTTGGTGTGATCTCTGCTGTCCAAAATCAATTATTTCTGCTAGATTCAAGTCTCCAATCTTGAGTACCTCTTCTTGCGTTGTTCCGTCACGTGCACCAAAAACAATTCGGTCGCGAAGGATTTCATCTGAATTTGTGAATTCGCAATCTCTCAATAATGTTTACAGCTCTGTTACAAAAGCATCAAATTGTTCATCAAACTGTTACGATTGTATACATTTCTCACACACTGTTCACTCTCGTTACATCATTAGTTTCCATCTTTGATAACCCTCGTTACCAACCTTACATAAAATACTACCTACTGCAGATGGTCCAACTGCTTTCAGCCAAACTTTGCAATCACTTTGTGTCACCCCACAAGCAGCATGCAGTCAAGCACTGTCCTGGAACAACACAACTCCTTTATTGAGCATACTTTGCATTTTGTTGCCTAATTGTGAATGAGTGAAGAGATTTGGGTGGCTCTTAATAGAGTGATTGAGGTGAGTATGGAGCAGTGCCGGAATGAAAGGGCAGGGGAAACGGAAGGTCCCAGAGAAAATCCACCAACCAGTGACGTCGTCTGGCACGATTCCGATATACAAAAAACCGGGAGTGACCCGGTTGGGGATTTAACCTAGTTCGCCTTGGTGGGAGGCAAGCAGGCAAACCGCTCTTCCACAACGGCCCCTTGTTTTGAATTGCACTGCACAGTTTTCTGAGGTTATCAGAATATCTCTCAGCATTGACAGTTTCACCTCTCTACAAGAAATCAACCAACAAAACCCCTTACCTATAGCAGAACATGATACACACATTTTTCGTGCAAAGATGTTGGTTTTAAAAATTCTTTTTTTTTTTTGGAGACCGTCTCGCCATTCCATAGATTGCTGTTTGGGTTCTTGGGTGATGTGAGGAACCCAAGAGTCTTCACCAGTCACTGTTCGGCTCCAGTCACTGTTCGGCTCCAGTCACTTTAATGTTTATGTTAAGTGCGAAAAGTCTGAGGACTGTCACGTCGCATGGTTATGTGTATGTCAGCATTTTCAGGACCCAGCAACAGCAGAGTTTACGATAGCCTGTTTGTTCCGTTACAATTTCATCCAAAACAGATAGTGAAATTTCATGAAACTCAATTCAATAACAAAAAAAACCATAAACCATCGATTTCCACTAATATTTTTATTCACATTCCTTTCCAAATCGTTACCCATGATGGAAGGGCACCCACTTCTTGGTTCATCATGCACATTTATGCATCCATCGTGAAACTGCCGTACCCACTTTCTCACCATTCCATCACTCATAGCACTTTCACCACAAATTTTGCGAGCTTTCTGATGAATCTCAGCTGGTTCGACATTCATTACATTTAAAAACTGGATAGCTGCTTGAATTCAATGATCGGTGGGATGCTCGATTGATGTGAACATTTTAGGCGAAAAGAACAAACTGTAAACATTAGTAGCTCTGATTACAATGGCATCTGTGTAATGTCAGGGAATGGGACAGTGTGACACACTTGTACAGAGCTGCGATTGTGTGTGGCTGTTATATATGTAAAAAGTGCTTACTGGACATGCCTTGTATTAACATTACACTATAATTTTCGAACAGTGAAATGTAAGTGTGGCGTCATATGGTATTGAACCGATCCGTGTATCATTTGGTAAAAACCTACAAGAGGGACTTCCACATTACGTTGTATTTGGTATCAGAGTTGTGATGTGATTGTTATTGTTTGTGTGTAAGGTAATTGGCGCAATGTGAATGAAACATTTAACCAGATATTGCAGCTTAATTGTGCATCGCGTATGTTCACATCTGGTGACTTTGATGTGATCGAAGAAAATAATACAATGTTTTGCTGAACAATCATGTCATTTTTACGAGTGAGTGGACATACATACGACTCGACAACATTCACTGCAGCACAAAGCGAGCAAACTAGCAAATTGTCAGCCAGAAACCAATCACTGATCCTAAGAGGTAATGGAAGGTAATTTAATTCCTCATAAAAATGTGAGTACCAATTTACAGCAGTTTTTTTTTTTTTTTCCAAGAATACTTTTTGACAATGACAGACCTCGGCGACGAAGTTAACCCTCTATGGGAAGTCTCAGGTTGCTGTTAAGATGCCAACTTTTTGGCGGAAAAATGTCAATGTCTGGTTTTTCCAGGTTGAATCACAATTTGTAACAGCAAACATAACCAGCGAGGTTACTAAATACCACTTTGTCTTGGAGCCTCTTGACATTGAAGTGGCAGAGATGATTTCAGATATGATTCCCAAACCTCTCTCAAAGGTGCTTTACACAGATCTCAAAAGGTGTTTTAGTCAATGAATTTTCAGTCAGAACAATGCAAGGCTATGCGCTTACTGACCGAGACTGATTTGGGGGACAAAAAACCTTCACCCCCTTCCATGAAATGTGGCTACTCGCAGAGGACAATATAAAAGACGAGTTCTTGAGAGCAATGTTTTTACGACGACTTCTGACTAGCGTATGTGCCATCTTAGCTACGAGGCGTGACGATCTTAATGCACTAGCTAGCATGGCAGACAAGGCCCTGGAAATGAGTACACTGGCATTTGCATTTTCTTGTGACAGCAAACCACCTGATAACTCTACATGAGGGCTGGCACATCCAAATGCAACTCACAAGTGTGGTGAGGCAATTGCCCGCCTCGAACAGCAGGTAGCATCCCTAACCTCATCCATTGAGGAACTGACAACTAGTAAGCACCTTAGAGATGGTTTCCATCCTCATGGAAAGCAACCAGAGGAATGAGCAATGCTGAACGAGCATGGCAGAGCATTCTTAAGGACCCTGGCTCGAAAGCACGCTAGTTGCATGTAAAAATAAACTGGCACTCTGATTAATAAAATAAACACGTACAATCACATACACAATGCACTGAAAGACATAATCATTCATATACATTAATTATTTGCATCAGCAAATTAAACACAGAAAGAAAATGAATTGGTAATAAAAAGTGTAAGCAATGTATTTTTATTTGGCCTTGGGGCTCTCTCTCTCTCTCTCTCTCTCTCTCTCTCTCTNCTGGTTTTTCCAGGTTGAATCACAATTTGTAACAGCAAACATAACCAGCGAGGTTACTAAATACCACTTTGTCTTTGGGGCCCCTCGACAGTGAAGTGGCAGAGATGATTTCAGATAGGATTCCCAAACCTCTCTCAAAGGTGCTTTAATTAGATCTCCAAAGGATTTTAGTCAATGAATTTTCAGAGTCGGAAAAATGCAAGGCTAGGCGCTTACTGACCGAGACTTATTTGGGGGACAAAAAACCTTCATCCTCCTTCCGTGAAATGTGGCTACTCGCAGAGGACAACATAAAATAAGACTTTTGACAAGCGTATGCACCATGTTTGCTACAAGTCATGATGATCTTAACGCACTAGCTAACATGGCAGACAAGGCCCTAGAAATGAGTACACTGGCATTTGCATTTTCTTGTGACAGCAAACCACCTGATAATTCTACATGTAGGGCTGGTACATCCAGTGAAACTCACAAGTGTGGTGAGGCAATTGCCTCACCACACTTGTGAGTGCTCGAACAGCCCGCCTCGAACAGCAGGTAGCATCCCTAACCTCGTCCATTTAGGAACTAACAACTAAAAATAAACTGGCATTCCAATTAATAAAATAAACTCGTGCAATCACATATACAATGCACTGAAAGACATAATCACTCATATATTAATTTGCATCAGCAAATGAAATGCACAAAGAAAATGAATTGGTAATAATAAGTGTAAGCAATGTATTTTTATTTGGCCTTGGGGCTTGCTCTCTCTCTCTCACTCCCCCCCCCCCCCCCCCCC
>NQII01007509.1:0-74437 GCA_002778355.1 Clitarchus hookeri
CAAGGTGTCCTACGACTGTTTCAGTGAGATGCCTTACCTGGATATGGTGATGTCAGGTCAGTAGCCAAGTTGTACGTTTCATTAAACTTTGTCGTGTAATACCGAACTTTTATCGCATATCATGCATTCGAATAGAGACTCTCAACACAGGGACAATGCAAAGCGTGTGCTTTTTTGTTATTAGTCTATCACTACACTGGAAGAATATTTGTTATAGAAGAATATTACTTGTTTGTATATGGCCAAACAGAGAGGTAGTTACTCTTACAAAATGCTTTGCAATCTAGTAAAGATTGTAATGCAACAAAACCTATTTTGTTTATGTAATCTAATACATATTTGAAGTGTCGGAAAATCTTACGTTTGGTCAACAAACTTTGTCTGAAAATCAAATATTTAGTTTACAATGTTCTTAATAATCCCACAGAGGTAAATTCAGCAAGAAAGTACTGATACCGTTGTGAACAGGTTAATTTTTTTCAGTAATGCCAGTTTAAATGAGTCCTCTCTGTAAAATCTTACACTCTCAACTCTGTAAACGTCGATATCTTCATACACTGTACACTTGATACTAACAGTTTTTCTTGTGTTTTATATCGTAAAGCATAGAAATATGTAATCAGTTTTACTGTGATAAACATAAGAAGTAACAACACGTTCGGAGTATCTTGTAAAATATAGAATACTTCTAACATGAAATATTTTCTAAAGTTATAATGCATTAAATAATGGCCAAGTATCAAGACCATCTACATGTGATAGAGCAGAACTAACATTATTTATTCATTGTTGTCTGATATGAGCCCACCGTGGAGTTGCACGGAGTTCGCCTTCAAATACAAAGTGCAAAGGGCATATTGCAATGCGTTCTTCTGAAGGCGCGGGCGTTCGTTTTAACAGTCTGAAACTATGAAACAGCAAGTTTGGGCAGATCTCAGTGGCGAAGCTGATTATAAAGCGGATTACGGTCCCATAGCCCCTGAGTAAGTTTTTTTACGTGTGCTTGGGGTTAATATGATGTTCATTTTAGTACGTAATTCTCCCTTCCCATTTACGCGTCCCATAACAAGGACCAATTCAGTGGTGCCGCGTTGGTGTTGTTATTTTGGCAAGTGCTTTTTCAAAAACCAAAAAGAACATTTTCTTACTGCTAGAAATGACATCGCTTGTAGTGTATAATTGTAGCTATGTTTGTAACAAATGTAATACATATAATTATATTTTTTATAAGTAATATTTGTTACTATTTTATAGTAATATACGTTATGCATTATATATTAAATATAGTACAACATATATTATAGTACGTTATATTATATATTTTATTATACTTAATGTACAACACATATTATATAATAATAATATATTATTATAATCATATTATTATAATAAAAGTAATATATAAATCGTTATATAATACCATTACTTAGCTCTAAATAAAACACATGTTAATTCCTATCCATAAACTTTATGAGTATAGTGAAACATTTTTGTTTTTTACGGAGGTGTTTAGAAAGTTAATTGTATATTTAAAAAAAAACCAACACTATACTTTGAAGTCTTCAAACAAATACTTTTCCGAATATTTTTTCAGAATCACTTAGGAAGTACCCAACTTTGCCCTTCCTGGAGAGAAAGTGCCTGGCCGAATACAAGGTCCCTGGTACTAACTTTACCATTCCGAAGGACACCACCGTAATGATTCCTGTTTGGGCCATCCAGAACGACCCAGAAGTGTACCCCGATCCAGAGAAGTTCAATCCTGACAGATTCACTCACGAAAACAAAAGCAAACGTCATCACTTCGCACATCTGCCATTCGGAGAAGGCCCAAGAATATGCATTGGTAAGTGCTGTCTTCA
Organism: Clitarchus hookeri; assembly: GCA_002778355.1. Taxonomy (NCBI): domain Eukaryota; kingdom Metazoa; phylum Arthropoda; class Insecta; order Phasmatodea; family Phasmatidae; genus Clitarchus; species Clitarchus hookeri. The sequence continues at coordinate 1,863 of NQII01007509.1, forward strand.
GTTATGCAGACAGTGTAAGCGATTATATAAATTATTTACGGTGTATTTCCGTTGTTTTGATTCCCATAAGAGATAGCTGAGTGGGGATCAAATGTCAAAGCTCACGCTAATTTTAATTTGCATCGCGGTCCTAGTCTTTTTTGCAAATTTCAAAAAGGCACAGAGTTAAACTCTTCTTAAGATTAGGGAAATTGTTTTATATAAACACGTCTGTAATATTGGCAATTGGAGCTATAAATGGTTTTGGCATTTCAGAAAATACGGGATGTCGTATTTTCCTGTATTTTCGAAAGCTGCGGAGGAACATTTCCGAGATGGCACTGTGTTTTTAGCTGTTAGAGCTAAGATATGATGGTATTGAAGTTACAAGGAAAACCACAACGAAATTGAATATTTTTACTATTTAATACGACCATCTCTAGCAGGTAGTATTACTTAAGACTTTTTAGTGACGTGAAAACGGGAAGAAATGGGTTTATTGCATTAAGTGACGTGCCATATTTTAGTACGAACTTTCGTAAATGTAGCTGAGGTAGTTGAGTGATTACAATACTAGTTGCTTCAAAGTCGTATTCAAGGGGCACTGTTTTATTTTTCTTAAAAAGAAAAAATGTATAGGATAAGATATTTACGGAATGTTATGTTTATTTGATGATTTTATAGGTTTGCGGTAACATCTGCAAAATTTTATAAACAATTATTATAGGTATACCATCGTTGAGATTTGTGGCGTGTTATATAAACACCCTACACAAAAATCTTGTTTTCGGCGTGAGTTCTGTTATATTCAGGATTTTCTGCGTCCTATCAAAAACAAACTCCAGTGGAGTGCTATATTGAAATTTCTAATCTATTATTACTTACCTTTAATTTCAACAATCATTCAAAAACACAAACCTGTATAAGTTTTCACCCATAGTTTTCCGTAATTTTATATAATTTATTTTAACTGTTTAGATTCTGCAGCTATAGTGCTCGTGTAGCCATAAGGACATTGTTCGTAAAATAAATTCATTTCTGTGTATAGGTCGGTTACGTATTTCTTATCGCCCTGTCCCTACGCCTATAACCTCCCTGGATAACGCGAGGGTGTGTACTGTTATCCTGCTTTCTTGGTGATATTGTTGTGATATTTCTGGACTAAGACTGTTCAGTCTGCTACACGTAACGTTTTTCATTTTTCTCTCCAATCGCCATATTACCCAGAGATTTCTTTTTTTATAATTAGATTTAACAAAACACCACATACAGCAATAATTGACACAATGTAAAGTTTTCGAATAGAAAATTGTTGACTGTTTTTAAAATAGTAACTTATAGAAACCCCAAATTTAGTATATATGAAAAACATCAGTCTATCAAAATTTACACAAATTTTATAGACTATTTTAACTATTGCCAAATACGATATTTACCAGTTTTTCATATATCTTGTGAATAAAAATCCCATAATAATGTATTTAGTAGTTCCAATTCTGTTCATGATTTTATGTTCCGGGAATTTGTGAAATTTAGAGACCTTTCCATAGTCCTTTAAAAGAAGTGGAATTGAGATGTTTGGGTGGCTCTTAACTTCGGGGTCTTGGGAGGCGATGAAGTTGAAGCGAGGTGGTTAAGTAACAGAGCCGGAATTCAGGAGCGGGAGAAACGGCATATCCCCGAGAAAACCCGCTAACCAGTGGCATCGTCCGGCAAGATTCCCACATAAGAAAATCCGCGCGCGACCCCGCTGGGAATGGAAGCCGGTTCGTCTTGGTCTTAGGCGAGCGCTCTAGCCTTCTCGTCACCGTGGCCCCTTCCTTAAAGTGGCCGCCTGGTAGAAGGAATTTTGCACGTCTGAGGCCTAAAAGCGTGGGAGCGCTAGGGGCGACCGAGACATGCGCATCAACTTGTCGCTACTAGGCCACCTGAGTTATACAGTAGTGATGGCCCGATACCCGATATCCGGTATCGGATATCGGTATTATCGGTACATTTACCATTATCGGAGATCGGCACTAAAATATCGGCACATCGGTAATGGCCATTCTAACCTCAAGTATTTTCTCTCCTCTGCTGCACACTTAATTTTCCCAACTCTTAACATCAGGCTGCAGCAATACGACTAAAAATAACAAAATAATTAGAAATATCAATATGCAATAATAAAAAAAAATATTAATTAAAAAATAATAAAAAACTATTTTTTTTTAAATTCCTTACGATTAATACAAATTAGAATGTACATGCCCATCATTATTTTTCGCTTCACGGATTACATTTTTATTTTTGGTAAAGCAGTCTTATGTTTGACGTACGTTTCTCAAAGTAAACAAAATGATCGTGGCTTGTTAGCTTAGTTTTCATTCCTGTCCTTTTACATATTTTTTGTAGACTAGCGACCTTTTTGCAACTTTAACTTAGTTTTGTAATATGTTGTAGTGAGATATAATTTTGTATAATGTTAAACTATTTTTTTTTATGCTTTGATGTACCGGGCATAAAGTAAATCTCACTTAGCAGTAAGTCAATTTAGCTTATTGCAAACAAAACTTTTCCAGGCTGCAGTTTTCTCTCAAACACTTTAGTGACAAATGTCTGCTTACAGTATGATAAATGAAAATATCGGTTTACAGGTTACGGATCGGTAAAATCCTAAATATCGGAACCTTCATCGGTATCGGGTTTTTTCAATATCGGGCCATCACTATTATACAGAGTGATGGCTAGTAGGGTATTAAGTTACTTCACTTGGTGCAGACTAGGGGCACCTCTCGTTGTTGCATAAGGGGTAAACAAATACACGTATTCTGCGTTAGTTGACACACAAGTCTTTTTTTTTCCTGAAGGTAACATGGGTATTTATACACACACTGGCGAGACTGAGCCCCCCTACAAGTCGTAGACCTGAAGGGCTGTTGGGCGGAATGCTATGCGTCGGGGGAAGTTTTCTTGAATGGAGACTTTTCTACTTATCCGTGACTGCGTATTTTGGTGAGTTGTCTTCGTTGTTTGGTAGTTGAGGTCTGGTGAGTGGGGTGGCCTTTTTACAGGCCCTATGACTGGATCTCGTTGGCGTGCTGTACTCAGCTGGCTTCTTCCTACGGCTTCGACTGACTCCCTACCACATCCCGCTGGACTCTTCCGCTCGCTCGATGTGGCGCTCCTCGGTTAGCTCACCACTCTTCTTCGCCTTTGGTTGAAGTAGCTGGGTCAGCTCGGCTTCCCTTCTCGGAAGTGCGGGAACGATTTTCCGGGACTTGTGATGTCTCTTTGATCTCGGCTGGCGATTCCCGTCGAAGACTTAGCGCATCCTCTCCGGCGTCGACGTCTGCCCTTGATCCAGTTCACGCTTCTGAGTTCCCCACCTCTGCAACTACCACTACTATTTCGGGAATGTAATCATTAGTTCTCAACACTTGTACTTGGTTTGTCTCGGAAATCTGCACATGAAGTCTCTGCTGTTCCTATGTTCTCTCCCCGGTGATGTCACAATTGACTTAATGACTGACTGACTGCTTGCCTCGTCGCGATCCGGCGCACGACTACGTATTCGTATGGGGCCGCCACTCGTTTCCAGGAATTTACTCATAAGTTCTCGGCACTGTTCTCGTCACCCGACTGCCTACTTCCGTGTCTCCTTCGCCTCCCGTCTCGGCTGAACGCCTAAATCATCTCGTGGCTGTGCCGCCGAACAACTCCCTTCTCGGCTGGTGACAATTGGCTCGTCCGGGATCCGAACCTGGCGTTGACTGATACACCAGACTGCAGCCTCTCTGCGTGCGATGTGTTTGCCTGACTGATTCTCACTAACGCTGGTCGGGCGGCTGGGATTCAACTCCCCGTGGTCCAGCGCCTCCCGATGGCGCGGATTCAACTGGCTCTGAACAACTGACCTGCATCAGCTGCTCCTGAATTTAACTCGTGGCCCGCAATATTCAAGTTAGCTGTCAGTAGTTTCTAGAGAGAGAAATCGGGAAATCACCTGTTTACCTCGCGCGTTTTTGTGCATGATTTTGCGTTTCGTCAGCAGCTTGTGTTCTCCGACTAGATTGGGGGAGGGTGAAGTTACTGTGGCGGGAATTACTACGAAGCTGGGTCTGCCCTTATTCTCGTCGGGGGCACCACCGGTATCCTTCGTCGAGGGCTTATCTATCAGCTATTTCTCGGGACTTCCCTTCTTTCATTCGACTTCGGTTCTCCCCCGAGTGTCCTTACGCGTCCGGACTGCCCCGAGGGTGAAACACCGGATGGTTCGTTGTCAGCCGCCTGCCCTGGCTGGCTGGCTGCCTGCCATGGATAACTATAGCAGGGTGTGGAAACAGCGCAATGCCTATCCTAGTACACATCACGGGTCAATCTCTCTCATCTCCTCTACGCGCAAAGCAGTGAAATGGCGTGCAGTCTTGCCGCTGATAACGCGAGTCTCTATTAGACTTTCAGCGGAAACCCTACGATTTTATGACGTTATAATAAAAATTAAAGGTTTGATGAACGTCCCTATTTCTCTTTTAATGTTTTGTACCGGTATGCTCATAACTATCACCAAAAACTTGCTTGAGAGAGAAATGGAGGAACTTAAAAACGTATATAGACGCGTAACGTTTCTTAAATGCTATTTGTAAGGAGACTTCACTCAGACACCTTGGACAGTTTTTTAATAAAACGTTTTCTGCTGAAGCTCTGCATACCATACCGTCCGGCGGCCAACGCAGGCGGTCACCTTAAGACTACGTGGGACATTAATAAACTCATAATACGTCACTTGGAGCGCGTAAGATTTTGGAAGCCGAAGTAGAGAACCTAAGAAACTGATAAAGGGCAATCTTAAATTATGGTTTTTGCCAACATTTAATGCAAATAATTAGTCATAGTGATGTTTTTTTTGCATATAAAAATTTCCTGCGTAAGAAAGTAACGCGGCATAAATACATCACTCTGGGAAAATGTTTGGCAAAAAAATTAGTGACGGCCGTTCACAGTAAAGTGAGCACTTTTGGAATCAACCTTTGAAAAGAATCACTTCTCATAAATACATATATGTAACAGTACACACTGGCATGCAGCCTCCTAGTTAAGTTGGCAGCGAATTAAGAAAAATAATTCCTCGCTTTGACTTGCACTGAGAGTGTAATGTTTAAATACATGGTTACTGAATTCAGGATTTCTTATTTTATACTCACAAGAGTACGGATTTGCTTGTTATTAACTCATTTACTTTCCTAAAAGATTCCACTGTTTCACTCGGACGAAGTTTGAGTAAAGTGAGACGGTCTACGGCCATGTTAATAGACCATGCAGCAGAGTAATAAAAAACGAGGATAAAAGTATATCTAAGCAGGGCTTTCAGAAGTGCTCAATTAACCATGCACAGCATATAAAAACAACTATGTAGAATTATTTTCTTTGTTTTATTAATATTGGAGTACATACAATTATAAAATGTCATCAATATCTAAAGTGTCAATCTAACTTAATGTCACACGAATTTATAACAGGAAGGTGTACTACAATATTTTCTATGAGATCGTTGTTTGTTGGAAATACGCGTATCTCAATAGACTAAATAAATGTTCTGGAAGTGAAACGTTTTGCCAGAAATATAACAATCAATTATCTAAAACTCTATAGTTATGCTTTTATGATTTCAGGTGTAGAAATAAACATCGTAACAATATAAAAATAATAATAATAATAGAGTTTACCTGCACAGTTTTCTTCACCTCTGAACATATTATCTCGTATACACTCGTCATAGTCTGAGATGTTGCAGATCATGTGAAACCATGGTCGGTGCTGTGCAAGTCCACGAGCTAGCACCAATACGAGCTTAGCGGTTTCTTAGACAATGATATTACTTGCTGTTGAAATACCATTTTGTAATTAGTTTGCTTCTTGTGCCACGTATATGTTGAAAACCTTCCCACACTTTACATTGGGACCTTCGTCATTAAGACTTTCCTAAGTATTGTACAAAAAACAATATTTCCTTTTGCAACACCTGAAACGAAATATTAATGTGCACGTTAAGGGGTTAAGAGATAGGAGAAAAGTTGAACCGTATGAGCGCAGTTGAACTTGCTGGCTTTCATCGCGTGTAATAAATTTCCACAGTTACAGGTCAAACTTGCTCAGTTACAGTTCGCTGTGAGCCAGCTTAGCGTCTTTAGCGTATTGTCTATTCGCAGTTTCTTCACACTTTTAGAATCAAACATTTTGAAAAATCACCTCATGCAAGATGAGTTTGGTTGCTTTCTAAAGATGTCATGTACCTCACCGTTTTTTTCTTCTGTTGGCATAAAAGTATCCTATGTTTTGTTAATTTCAACTTTTAATCATATTTTATTTACAAATTATAACATATTTGAATATATTATAATGATTATAACATTCCTCTGACTCGATTATAATATTCCTCTGACTAACAAAGCTTAATCAAGTCTAGAAAATTACACTGAAGGGACAGCGTACCGCATTCGTGTGCGATTATTTTAATAACATTTTCCATAAGAACTATTTCTGGTTAAATATTACCATCACACCTATTTCCTCACATATATTTTTAATATGAATAAAAATAGGAAGAAAATCGGTGTGTTGATAATACTTAGCAAGAAATAATTCCTATGGAAAATATTGTAAAAGTGAGCGCACACGATAGCGGCGCGCTGTCCCTTCTGTGTAATTTTCGAAACTTGATTAAGCTTTGTTTGCATGAGGCTAAGTGATATCTTGAAATTAGACCATTGGCAGGGCTTTAGAAAAGTTGGAAAAAACCGAGAATGGACTGCTGGAGTGATGGAGCCCTAAGTGAACGTATTTAGTTTCGCCCGTAACGCTTCCTCGCTTCTGGGCCTTGAACCGTTGCCGATTTCTCATATGCCCCCAAAAGGCCCTACTGTCACGAGACCAGGAAAAGTTCCCTTAACTCGTTAAGTGGGTTTGCAAATTCTAGTTGCAGCCCGACACACTTGGGCCAAATCATTGAGCTGGCGACGGGCTGCTGTGTTTATATTATAGCTGTTGCTACCTTAATAGATTTACGTGTAGATGTTATCGGTGTAGGAGTGAAACTCTCCACAAGTCTCCCGACTGGCGTGTTGTAGTGTCGTGATGTCTGAGGAACATGTTGTGTTATTGACAAGTGGCTAGTTTGGGCTTTGAACGCGCGAAACAGTTTCACGTATAGTGAAATCCAAATGAGAAGATAATGCGCAGAAGACCAATACGCGTCGAGCGAGTCGGTAGAGCCCATTTCCGGTGCACGAAGGGGTACGGTGGTTCAATTCAATAGTGTTTACTATCTGGCGTTGGCGGGGCGAGAGCTGCTCCGCGTGCGAATATTACCTGTCGAAAATACGTAAGTCTCGCAGCGTGGTATTAAACAGCGCGGTAGTAGACGGCGATGTTATCAGTTTGGAGTGTACAGCGCTAACAGTGTCACGTAGTTTCCCTCCCTCCAGCAGCAGGCGTTCGGAACAGCCCTCCCCTACACTGCTTTCCCCTTCTGTAGCACCAACTAAAATTGCGCCAAAGTTATCTTCTCATTTGAACTTCACTATACACAGCAGCCTTAATTCTTACTGCAGTGTGTGTGTGTGCGCGCGCGCGTGTGCGTGTGTGCGTGTGTGTGTATGTAATGTTGCGAGGTGTCGTGTGTGCAGGCATGCGATTCGGCCAGATGCAGGTGAAGACGGCCCTGATTCACATCCTGTCCAACTTCCAAGTGAGGCCGTGCGCCACCACGCNCCAGATGCAGGTGAAGACGGCCCTGATTCACATCCTGTCCAACTTCCAAGTGAGGCCGTGCGCCACCACGCCCAAACCTCCGCTTGCCATGAAGCACTTCGGAGGAACTCTCATCCCTCGCGACGAAGTACCCCTCACTTTCACCAGCGTCGCCAACTGAGAAGATTCGTCGCAGCAAGAGTATCTTTCAGCCCTTTCAATCCTGCTTCGAGGCTTTTCGAGCAACATCGCCATCTAGAGGAGTTAAAAGTGATTGAATTGTGATCATTTCTAATTAAAAAAAACCATACATTACAGTACAATACCATTGTGTTATTTTTAATGTTATACAAATTTCATTCCAGGGGAAATTTTGGTGAAAATAATACAACAGTTACAAATCATGAAAACATACGAATTTGTGTTAGAAGCATTAACTTAAAAAAAAAATCCAATAATTAACAACTGCGTTTAAAATCCACATTTATATAAAGTATTATATATTCTCAACTTACTGGATTAAAAATAAACAACCAACATAATGACTGTTTTTTCCAATATCGTGGATTTTTCCGAAATGAGGAAATTAAACCAATTTTCGGTAAATGATTAAAGACTAATGCTGAAAACTTTCCAAAGTTCTCCTTTTGTTATTAATTTTATCCTGGCAAAGTCAAAGTTTCATCTGAATTCTTTGATATTTTGGAAGAATTATGTAGAGCCTTCTTCAAAATTTGCGCGTTAACCTTCACATGCACNCATCTGAATTCTTTGATATTTTGGAAGAATTATGTAGAGCCTTCTTCAAAATTTGCGCGTTAACCTTCACATGCACCTTCGTTCCTCAGAAATACTCTGATGTCGCTGTGCAATGATTCTTCAGAATTGTTTCTTTTGCTACGCCTATAATGCCTCGTCACTAAGTAAACTGTGCCTGGCGCATTTGACAGACACTTTACATAACTATAATTTTTATTTTCCTGGACCGGGTCTCCTAACTGTGTTTTCACGCTTTTCACGCTTTGCGCACAAGGCAACAAATCTCCGTTTGCTCAATCATGTCNCATCTGAATTCTTTGATATTTTGGAAGAATTATGTAGAGCCTTCTTCAAAATTTGCGCGTTAACCTTCACATGCAACTTCGTTCCTCAGAAATACTCTGATGTCGCTGTGCAATGATTCTTCAGAATTGTTTCTTTTGCTACGCCTATAATGCCTCGTCACTAAGTAAACTGTGCCTGGCGCATTTGACAGACACTTTACATAACTATAATTTTTATTTTCCTGGACGGGGTCTCCTAACTGTGTTTTCACGCTTTTCACGCTTTGCGCACAAGGCAACAAATCTCCGTTTGCTCAATCATGTCTGCCATATTTCCAGCTAGAGATGCTTAGAAGCCGTACACATTCTTCGGCTTCGAAGGAAGGTTTCTACACCTCGCTCTTTTAGATCCAAGGTCCATTACATAACGTCTCCAATATAGGTAAAACGAAGCCGTGAAGGTCATTCTACAAAAAGACAATAACATGTTGGAACTTTATATATTTTATTTTCTTTATGTGTGAGTTATATAAGCATTTGCGCGATAACAATTAAGAAAATACGCAAAATTGTATTTACCAATATAAAACATGCGATTTTGTGTTTCCTCTATGTAGACTAGCAATCACCGTGGCAGCGCGAGGGCAATATTTCTCTACCACTTAAAAATTGTCAGCCATCCTGGCTTTTAGCGGGAGTGCATCACCAGACACTTTCTGAGTGCATGTAAATATGTTCAGATTTTATTGCAGAATTAATTATTGTAAAACCCATTCTCTTAACTTTCATCGTACACTCTAAAACCGAATCAGCGATCTCAATCAGCGAAATAACATTCACTGAAAGTAAGTTGATAAGCTGCTGCCGACTGGCAAATCATGGAAATGCACTCGGAACAAGTGACTTATGGCAGTGGAATTATCGACATTCAATGGGACTCACAAATAATTAAGTGACATTTATCCATTATATTAATTAGTTATCAGGCATTGATAATCAGTCACTCAATTTTCACTACTTTCACTGATTTGGCTCAATTCTCACTGTTTCAGATTAAGAGTCTAAAAGTGTTTTGTATTTGGAGTTATTAAAATATATATATATATAATACACATAAAAAATAACTACATGAGTGGTAATGGCTAAACAATTTTGTTATGTTTGGTACCAGATATTAATGGCATTAATTAGATTTATGCTCAATTTTATGTGCATTTGCCTAAATGCACAGTTTATTTAGTGTGTAATGTGAAAGCTGCAGATGCTCAAAGAATAATCTCCACGCAAGTTAGTTTAGTTAGTATCAGACAACATACAAGTTGGAATTAATTAAAATGTTAGTAAGCTTCTCCGTCTATTGGTACTCTAAACCTGAATTCACATATTCACCATAAACAGGCTTTTTCCATCAGATCGTTTGTTTGCATATTTGAGGCAACAATTATTGCGAAACGTCTGAGTTGCTGAATTCAGTTCCATAAACTACCCAGAAGTTGAGTGAATATTAGTTATTCGCTACATTCTCGTAGAGTGGCGCCCATTGGATATACATCAAACTATAATATGAAAACGATGATTATTATTTAATGCAGTTGTCTATTATTAGAATTTCAAATAAACACTTTTAAAAAAATCCCGATTAATCTCTGTGTACAAAACCAAGTTTCCGACTAACACTTACTCCACCCTTCAACGCACAGCCCAAACCACTGGACGAAAAAACATGAAAATTTAGATATGGCTTCTCCTTAGTATGCAGGCTTCTACTAAGAATGGATTTATCCAAATTCTGCCCCTAAAAGAGCGAAAGCAGGTAAAATATGTTTTTGAGGACTCTGCGTTAGAAATTAGTCTATACAAATAGCTAAACATTAATTTAAGAATTTTTTAATTTTTTGTAATTTTTTTTATTTCAACCCCCGAGAGAGTTAAACGGGGTTAAATATGTTTTCGAGTACTCTGCAGTAGCTCACAAACCCGATGAGATTGTTGTGCTGTAAGCTTCTGAAGGTAGCCAATACAAACATCTAAAAACTAATTTTTTTAAATTATTTTTTTTATTCAACCACTAAGAGTATGAAAAGAGGTAACATATGATTTTGAAGTCTTTTCAGTAGCTAAGAAAACAGATAAGATATCGTTATTCTCATTGCTTGAAGATATTGGCTGTATAAATACTTACATAATAATTGATTTCAGAATATTTTAAAATTCTAATTCATGAGATGGTGAAAACATTTTGAATGTGTTTTCGATTAATTATATGTTACCTACAGTATATCGTTTCCAAGCACGTAGTCTTCAAACTAACAGGTTTAGTTTCTGAAAAATGCATGACTAGAAATTAAACCTGTCTCTTGCAGACAGAGAAAAAAGGTTTCATTTTCCTTACAGTCGCATAAAAAAGCTGAAAGAACTGAGCAAAATAACACGTTATAACAATGGCGAGGTCGTTTGTTCATATTTTGTTTTCCAACAAACTTGAGCCTTTTCCCACTACACTTATATTAAACGTATAACTTGGACATAATATTGCAGTCGCGTTACAACTAGAAGTGTTCAGAAGACGAACATACGTATATAAAATCATTATTTTGTAGTTCTGTAGTTCTGAAGCGAATTGACAAATATCTAACAAAAAAAAATTTCCAGCAGGAGTAACGAGGATTGAGAAACTTAAACAATATAATAAACCATTACATTAACTGCTTAAGTTGTTCGAAGAGGTAGAAAATAAGTACAAATCTGTGGACACATTTGTAAAAATATATGATGCAGTCCATTACACTGCTAACATCTACTCGCATGGTCTGTCACCACACACTTCTCTCCAAGGCCATAATGCCACATTAATGTTACTGTTAAAGCGCTGCAATAGCACAGGCTTCAAGTAAAGCCTTGGCAAAAATATGTAATCGAGATCATATTCCGCGCATACCACTCATTCTATCCGAGTACCCTTTCGAATTCAAGAGGATACATTACCTCGTCAAGGCCTGTTTTTCTATGATTATAATAAAAGCACAGGGAGAGTCGCTAAATGTGACAGGGAGAGATTTGATGGAGGACTGCTTCTCACATTGGCTACTCTACGTGGCGTGCTCCAAGAGTGAGCTCACCTTACAACTAGATAATCATATATTTACATATATATAGATATATAAAGGACTTATAACCTAAGGCCTTTCCTTAAGGATGTACACGCCCTTAAAAGTGGGAGTTAAACCCATCTTTATTGCAAATAAAACATGTAGTATCTGAGCTTAATCTTAGAGTTTCGGTATAATGCGTTATCAAACAAAGATGAGCAATCCATGATAAATTGGTTTGCCGATATCAACCCCGTCCATGAGAAAATAAGACCCAGCACCCCATCATTTATGCATTAAAAAATTGTGCCCTTCCAGTACTACCTCTGTCTCACATAAGGCGCTGTGAGTGTTGCCTAAGTCGCATGCATAACACATCCACTGTTTAGAACATTAAACATACATTTCTCGAAAACCATGCAGCGTAATAACCTAATTCAAATTTTTTTAAATGCAAGATTAACTATACTGCTCATACATCAGCAGATAAATCCTCCCATATTCTGGTGGGTCACATTTTTTCATGCACAAATGGGGAGCCAACCAATATTTTCTCATGGATGAAGTTGATATTGGCAAACCAATTTATCCTGGACTGCATATTTTTCTTTGATAGCACATTATACCGAAACTCTGCGATTAAGCTCAGAAACTGCATGTTTTATTTACAATGAACATGGATTTTACCTCCAATTTTAAGGGCATGTACACCCTTAAGGAAAGGCCTTAGGCTATACATCGTATATATGTTTTCCTCCTAATTTTTTTTGTGAAGAATCACCTCCCGAAGTTTGCAGGTTATTTTTAGTAACACGTCTGTGCAAACCACGCGCGACCTGTAAACTTCTACTTTTGCAATTATAATTATTTCTTTTGCGGCAGATTGCTCTAACACTTTGAATGCAGTGCTGATTTGCACACATTCAAGACAAGTTAAATGAGTCGCGTATATCCACTGCTGCATGAACATAAGTTTTTGCGTTCTTCCTGCAACTGCCGAAACCTACGCGGAGTGTGATCACTATGCGTTTATTCGTTGCTAGTAGCTTTGTGTTACATTACCTAAAACACAGGTACAACCCATATATTATTTGTGTGGTGACTTTGCTGGCACAATAAAATATTGTGAAACACTCCTACGTATGGTGTATCTTGCAGACTGGTTTTATGACCCAAAGGCCAGCACACCCTCCATCCTCTCGCACTGTAACTGTACTCGGATGAGTAAGACAGTGCATGGCACTTTCTCCTCTTCTAGTCTTTAGACCGTTAACTGTTCTTAGTGCCGTACTCGGTATTTTACTGGTTTTCTCGGTAAAACCTGTCCTCCTCGCCAATCAAGGATATTCCGACTTCTTACATTGAAGCCATTACCTGAATACCCTGTCATGGGTCCTCGGAAAGCTTCTCTCGCCAGTTGTCGTATTCTTCAAGCCTTTTTCCAATTTTGGTGGCGAACTCATTCCATTTCTTGCGAAGAGCTTTATCTTTTAGTCTATTTGTCAAATCCAAGTGAATACCATTTCTTTCTATGATCTCTTGCGGGCATTGCCTTATGTCTGCCATTTTCAAGTACTATGTGATGACGTGCTGCTTTGTGTCATACAAACCACACACATCGCACAGTGGTGATTACACCCACAGCAGACTATGAAGTTTGGCCTTGAAGTTTCCATGGCCAGTATATGTTTGTACACTGTAATGGTTGAGAGTGATCCATTCCATTTCAAGTCTGTTTTCCACATTCGGTAACAGCTCTTATGTGACTCTTCCTTTCTCAGATGTGTCCCATTCTTCGTGCCTTATCTGGAGAACTTCATACATTACCTCTTCTTTTTTTATCTTCGATAGTCTGCCTGTCCGTGATCTCTCCGGCACAATGCCCCTGTATCTAACCAGTTTATCTACTGGAAACACTCCAGCCAAGACAGAAAGTGACTCATTGAACACTGTCTTATATGCCTTAGTGACGGTCAGCAGTGGTACCATTTGATAACTTATGAACGTCTGTTAATGCCTCCCAAATTCAATTCTATTATGATATATAATGGCTCCATATGATATAATTGCCTCGAGCACTGCCTTAAATATAACTCTAAGTGTTTTAAAATTTAGGCCCCAGCTGGTGTTTCCAATACTCCTTGATCTCTGAAGTACCACGGCAGCCTTTCTGGCAACATACTCTATGTGCCTCGGGGAAGCTAATATTTTCATCCATAATGACTGACACCCAGATATTTCATCTCATGCACACACTCCACCAAGTCTCCACCAAGGTGTACAGTCGCCGGCCTCTGTAGTTTCCCTTTGAGCAGCGTGGTCTTTATCTTAGACGTGGAGGATTCCAGCTTCACGTGTTTGGACCACGTCAAAATCTTCTCCATTATAACTTCTGCCTTCTCTTCAAGCAGCCACCTTGTATTTCCTGATATAAGGATGAGGCCAACATATTCCTAGCCGATGGCCACACACCCTGCAGACGACCCAATTCCAAGAATTTGTCAAAGAGGACAATCCATAAGATCGGACCAAGGACCGACCACTGAGGACATCCCTTTGTGAGTATTTTCTTCACTTGCACTTTCTGGGCAGAGTATGTGCTCTCTCTGTCTGCGAAGTAGTCCAAAATTATTCTGTAGATGTTCGCTGGACATTTCTTTTTTTTCAGCTGGCACATTACTTCCGGCCCCCTGGCTTTGTCAAAAGCTCCTGCTATGTCCAGGAACACCCCAAATATATACTTTGCCTGACTGTTTTTCCCATATTTCAATACATCGTGCAGAGCAAAGTCTGTACCCATTCCTTTGTGGAAACCATATTGTTTCCCGCTTAGGGTTCCTTCTGCTTCCAAAGCCATTATGAGTCTCCAGTTTATTAGCTTCTCACAGAATTTGCCAAGTTACGGATGCAATTTTAGAGGTTGGTAGGATTTTGGATCTTCAGGATTCTTCTTGCCTTCCTTTCGCAGGATCCGCAGACTTCCCATCTTCCATAGGTGCTGTAACTGTGTGTCAATGTGAGCGTAGAGAAGTCTTTTATCGTGTGCAAAAATGACTTCATCGTCTGCATACATTTGAATTGAACAGCGGGAGCAGGGGCGTCAGCTGCATTCCTGCGGTGAGCTGGCGGGTAGAGCAGTCACAATTGTCAATGCTGATGTAAAATTGCCTGTTAAAAGAGTAGTTTCTAAGATGGTGTATATAACAGCCTGGGAAGTGGAAATGAATTAATTTTTTCAAGGATGCCGTTAATCCAACTTTAGCACATGCCTTCGCTTCGTCTAGGAAAAATGCAAAAACAAAATATGCTCTAGAACCTCTGTGGTTGTGTCCGTTGAAAACTATGTGACTGCATGAACAGTGGAATGGTGTGCTTTAAAAACATATCGAATATCTGGGAAAATGCCACTAGTGTCGGCGTGTGTATTTAGCCTACTTAATAGCATTTTTTCGAATATCTTACTCAACGTTCTGGGCAGTGAAATCGACCTCCGGTTTTGTAGGTAGAAGGGGTTTTTCCCGGGCTTAGGTAGTGTGATTTATTTACCCAGTCTGTGGGTTAGTATCTCTATTTGTATTTGAGTAATGGGTTAAAAATATATAATAAATCACAATACTGGATAAGGTAAATTTTCGAGAGTTTGGCATTCTATTGTGTCTGGTCCCGGCGACTTGTTTGCTTTAACGGTATTTGGAGTGAAAAGAAGTTCTGGGAGGGTGACTGGTTCAGGGTCAGTTGTGGGTTGTTTATTTAAGAAATCTTTTACTGTTGTGTTAACATCCATAGTAAAATTGATGTCACTGAGATCGTTATTAGGTAAGAATTGGTCCGATGGTGTTTTTCAAATATAACAAAAATAGCTATTAATTTATTAAATTTAACAGTGCCATATGTAACATTGTACACATGAGTACATTAAGACCACATATTAGGCTACCTAGTTCTCAGCGATATCAAATTAGAACAACACATTAAAAATTATATTTAAATAATAAACAATTATCTATCTAAATGTATTCGTATGATTAATTAACTATATCTGATTTTCAGCTATAACGGTTCACATAGCGAATCAAAAGCCGCATAAATAATATGCAGTACTCATTAGAATGGAGACAAAAGTCTGGGTACCTTAACCTAGCGTATATCTCGGTACATTCATAAAAAATATTACAAAAAATAGTTACCTCATCTTAAGCTAGGTTTGCAAAAGGGCAAAGTTAAGAAAAAACAATTTAAAATAAAAGAAAATTGTATTATTATAGAGAATATTTGTTACGAAGCACGAAGTTGCCATACAGACAGATGCAAATGAAACTGGTTGAGTTATTTTGGTTTTTTCGTTGCACGATTAGTAGGTGTGAATTTTCTTCTCAAGTGTCTATTCCATTGAATGCCAAACTGAAATCACATGTGAAACGCCATGATAATAACTTCAGAAAAAAGTAATAATTTTAATGAAATATAAGTTTCCAAGGATTTTCCTTAATGGCTGATGACGTACCTACGAGACTTAATGAGAGTAACACTTGTGGTATTCAAATCTGCTGTTAAAATTGACACCAAGTGAAACTCAGACATATAGTAAGATAGTAGATAAAATCACCTGTTCACGATGTTAATGAACATGAAAACTGGTTTGTCATATTTTACTATGAGGGTTATGTCCGGTGTTCATCGTACAACAATATCACACATGTCTCCACAAATTTAATGTTGCTGTCATCTACAATGGCTAATTTGTGTTTTCGCCTATACCAGGGAAATTGTTGTGAAAACAATGCCTGCAATATTTAAAAGAAAGTACCCAAAATATTAATGACTATTGTACGAAGTTAAATTTTAATAGGTACCCAATATTGATAAAAGAGTGTTTCTTTACTCAAATTACAAGGGTATGTACACACTTAAATTACTAATAGCCATTACACTAAGTGGGTTGGTGAAATTCAGATCTAAATGTTACAGTGGCAGGTTGAGTGATATTTATCACAAATTATAGCGAGTTTCTGAATTTATCATAGAATGGAGACGAGTTCATGGCTGATACAGGTTTTCCAAGAATAAAAATAAGGTTCTCCGACAAAGGGATCATTATTGTTACTTCATCATATCTGTATGATGGCACATTAACAACTGAATAAATCGAAACTACCTACAGCGTTGCTACTATTCGAATCCACGCGGGAGATTCATTTAGAAAATTAAAGTGTATAACGTTTTACACATACTATGAACTGAACTCCTTTACTTTGAATACTTTACTTTTGCAGCCCTGGTGTAGCTTGATTTTCTTAAAGGTTTGTGGGATGCCTGTCTTGCTGTCTTTTCATTATTGACATAATAACGAACCACGGCTACATGTTTACAACATTTTCCAAGATCTGTCGACGTGGGCGTGCGCACAGGATGAGCCGGGTGTGCCCAGGCACACTCTAATGACCGCCAAATTTATTCGTTTGAAATTGCGATCTATGAGATTGATTTATTATTATTTAATTCCAGCCTACTGGTCTGTATATGCAAGGACATGTGCCTGGTTGCAGTCCTCAAGGCATGCGCAGCTCTCGTCATTAGGATGTGCCACAACGCCAGGGAATAGCCGATGGCCTCCTGTCAATTAAGGGTCCGAAGTATTCCCCCAAGGAATATTTTTTATTTTAAAGTTTTAAATTATTGCAGTTACGCAAAAGTTGTGCCAAAATACGATTGTATAAAAATACCACTTTTTACAATCATTTCATAAAAAGTGTATATTTACCAACTCGCTCCGTGAATTAAATTTTTAGTACGAACGTCCAATAGCTGCAATAACTATCTACGCGTTTAATCGAATCACCTTGAGGGTTACAACCGGGTACACGTCTGTGCATATACAAACCAGCAGGCTTAAATTTAAGAATAATAAATTAATCGCAAATACCACATTCTGGCGGTCATTAGAGTGCGCCTGGGCACAGCTTGTGCGCAAGCCTATGTGATTCCAGACCTTTGCCTGGAGCCTCTACAACTAATAACTCACACAAAAACACTGAGGAAAACAAAAACGAGTAAAAAAGGCAATTTTATTTTCATAACTTCATTCCCGTTTGGTTAAAAAATAATACATACCAGCAGCAATTTAAAAAAAATTTCTCTAAAATCAATGTTTTTACACACTTCTATGTTGCTATAACTGCATAAATAAACAATTTAAAAACCACAATGTCTCAAACCAATATTTCCCACTAAAGTGGCATAAATCAGAAATCAAACGTATTGGTCACATACTTAGTTTGGTTGACAGCATTTTGATAAATATGATTTCAACAGGTCACTACGCATTTCACTCAGAGTGCGAAGAAAGTGCCAATTCCTATCCATAAATTAATTTTCACATATATGCATCACAGCAAGTAACATGATTCAATTTATAATAATATTTTACATACAACCTAGGCAGCTTGTATGTTTCAAGGAAATTCATGTTTCTTACTCAGACAGAGAATAGTTTCGTATACGCTAATTCAACAACGTGATTCCCACTTGAATGCTCCTCACAATGTGCAAACAATTATGCCGAATTGGAAAATATTTCACTTGTTGCCCGTTAAATATATGGGAGGGGGAGAGGGAATGGTAAAGCTTCCCCATCCCTTATGATTTAATAAACCTTTTTGATCACTACATACAGTTTGGAAAGCTACGGTACTTTTCTTTGTAAGTATAGAAATGTTGAGATCGAGTATCATGCAAACCGTCAGTAGCACGATGAACCCACAGTTACATTTTTCCAAACAAATGTAAGAGTGCTACCATGGACGCATGGGAAAATTCTACTTTTATTACTGTCTTATTACGCTTGTACACTGGTGTGATAAATTTACGAAATATTTCTTACGGTTTTATGCATTTCACAAGACACTTGGTTAAGAAAATCAATCACACCCAGGATATAAATTTTGCACAATGAAACATACAAAAGAAAGGTGCTCAAATATTCCCGATCCAAATCACGGTTTCTCCAAGCATGGAACGTATGCCAGGCCATAGAGGCAAGCCGCGTTCACGATGTTCTAGATCTCTCTTTTTTAACTCCGGCCGACTGTTCGTATATGATAATTCAACAACTCGTAAAGCACTTGACAGTTGTCGAAACTACAAGGAAATATTACAAAATCGGATATTATTTCAAACAGTTACGTAACACAAACAGTTACGTAACACAGGTTGAAACACAGAATATTTTATGATAAAGTTTCATTATTACAGTACGATCTCACTCATGCAGGCACAAGAGTGCCGGATTAGCAGAAAATTCGGATTACTGGAATGTAGGTAAAATGAGTAAAAATTCGTATATGTTTGTATGTATTAGTAATTTTTTATTGATAAAATACAAATGAAATCAATGTTTTTTTAAATAATCCATAACAGTCTTTTGCTTTTTACCCACTAGTACTTGTTTAAAGCTTTCTCACGCAGATTTCTGAGAACTATAGTTTCCTGAGTAGAAACACCATTTTATTCTGCCCAAGTTATACATTTAGTGAAGCATATCAAAGCTTCATCACTTTTTATGCTCGATTCACTCTGCGATGACTCTAATAATTCTTATTCTTCTTCTGCTAAAACTTAGTTGCATATTTCGTCATCCGTCATTTGCTGCTGTGTTTCTTCAGCACTTCCTTCAAACCAAGCTGTTAATTCTTCTTGATTTATTTCGATGTTTCTTTCTGCAAAAATTTCCATCCAAGCAGTGAGATGCACATCGTCTTCTTCATCCCATTCTTCTTCAGTGGACACAGTCATTGAAGGCCACAATTTCTTCCATGAAGATCTAATTATACTGGTTGGAATAGAGTCCCACGAGTGGGCAAGAGAAAGAACAACATTCTATGAGACGTTGTGGTATGTCTCCGCCCTGAGTGATAATCTCAACTAGCAGCTTCTTCTTGTATCTAGACTTGGATATCATTGTGATTCATAGATTGTAGTAGAGGAGTGCAGTTTGGTGGTAAAAACATGGTTTGTATCATTCCATCACTTGATTTCAGTTCTTCTGCATTTGGATGGCCAGGAGCATTGTCCAGTATGAGTAGGGCCTTTTCAGGTAAATTTTATCTCCTCATAAACTTTCTTACTCCCGGAATAAACTCCTCTTGAAACCAGCGTGTGAACACCTCTCTTGTAACCCAAGACTTTGTTTGGTTTGTGTAGAAAACTGGCAAGCAAACATTTTTAAAAGCTCTTGGGTTTTCGAGTTTCCAATAACCATTAAATTAAACTTGCGTTTCCCACTCGCATTGGCACAAGGCATGAAAGTGATTTTTTCTTTGGTTACTTTTCGCCCTGGTGCAGTGCTTTCTTGTCATGATACGAAGGTTTTCTTTGGCAACATTTTCTAGAAAGCCCGCTTTCATCGGCATTATACACTTGATCTGGACTAAGACCCAGTTCATCAATTTTCTCTTGAAGCAACTGGACAAAGGCCTGAACCGCAGATACGTCAACTAGATAATTTCTCCCCTGAAACTGATAGTAGACGAATCTTAAATCTCTTTTTAAATTTATCAAGTCAGCTATCACTAGTACGGAAGTCATATTTTTTTAGTAATTTTCTTGTAGAATTCAATTGCTGTCGTTTTTAATATTTCCCCAGAAATAGGGGTGTGCTTAGCATGTTGCTGTAGAAACCATTTGTAAAGCATTGGGACAATCACCAACGTTTAATGTTTGACGTTTTTTTGGTCCGCTTCCCATTGCCTTATTGTGCTCCACTTTCTTCAATGTCCGACGTCGTATTCTTTAGCAAGCTTGCTCATGTTTTCGACCTTATCTAACCTCTTTAAAATTTCCATCTTCTCCCGCAAAGTCAAAGTATTATGTTTTCCCTTATTACTCGTACTACTCGAAGACATATTGACTGATTAGACGTATGAAACCACAAGTAAACGTAAATAATTAATGCGGCAGTTACGTAATGTACTTTTGGTGTGTGCGTAGGCGATGACGCTCGCAAGGTCTCTGATACTGAAGGAGATAGAATGAAATAGAATCGTATGCCCGCGTACCTTGTTTTAGTGTCGGATTACTGGACGTGCTGGTATAGTGAAGTGCTGGATTAGCGAGATCTACTGTATTATATTACATGCAATTTCAAGACGCACGAGTGGAAGTATTGGCAATATAGGCATATCAAGTTTGCAGAATATGACTATAAAAGGAAGACGTTTATTAATTCCCTGGTTTAAAGAGAGGCTTTCCAAACTAACTACGTATGCCAGATAAAGCAACAAGTCCGTATGGGTTCCTAATGTTATCTAACTTATTTAAATGTATCTGAAATATTTTTCATATTCGCTAATTCATCAGCTAGTTACACATCTCAACACTCTCCAGAATGAACGGGGAAGAAATTGATTCGTTATCATTTGAAGCTTTGACGTGTTACTTAGAGTCATAGTTTAAACTTAATCACATATTTTCCATGTTCTGCATTATGTGCAATTTCCAATTATACACTTCGTAAAAAACCGTACAAAAAAAACTTTAATTTTTCAGCAAATTACTATCAAAGCAAGAAAACAAAGCTGTGGTCCGGTGATCTGCAAAAACGTTATACGTATGTGAATTTATTGCGGGAAATGTCGATTATATTCCGTGATCAACCATTTTATTTTGTTGCCAATTTTTTAACTAACGTGGATCAAGTTTATGGATAACACAAATAAAATTTGAATTACCTAAAAATATTTTTATGTAACATTTGTAGTGGCGTCTGATCGAAATTACTTGCTATCAGTTGTTAGAAAATTTATTTCTGAATTATAATTTTTGGAAGAACATTTTTTTAGTTAAATAATAGCAAACGATGTATTCTAATTATGTAAACGTTAATTTCCGCCTGAATGCTAATTTAAGGTAGCGTACTTTGTTTAAGGAAATATGTTGATTTGTCTCTGATTGAGTGTGGTCCGCAATTTGCAGCAGGCAATTAAACAGTAATAAAATTATACAATAGTTAACGCCACCCCCTTCTCAAATAAATAAAAATATATATATATATATATATATATATATATATATATATATATNATACACCAGAGGGGCGTATCCGAGTTCATAAGGGATGGAGGACTAAATAAAATTTAAAAAATTAATTTTATTTTTAATTTTATTATTAACAACATTAAAATAGCTATCTCCACTATTACTCTTGTTATTCTCATTGAGTGCAATATTTAATCTCCATCTCAATTCCAATTAAAGTTCTTACAGTATAAATGTCTCTATATTTGTTAGTCACTTAATTCACACTGATTATTTACACATATTCAGTCTGTCTATTGGCATAATTCCAAATGTCTCTCACTCACGCATCCATAGTCCTGCCTGTTAGCTCACTCTTCACTGTACCGATGCTCGCAGTCCGCATACTTCACTCTCGCTGGTCACTCTCACCGCCACTCGACGCTCTGCTGGCTCGTCGCTAGGCTCTCTTAGCGCACTTGGCGCTTAAGTTCACACAATCCTGCACAATCCTCTAAACTCTAAAACTGTCTACTCGTAGGATCTCTCGTGGCTCAATTTATGTCACTGGCCCGATCTAGATGGTTCTCAGCAACCCGAGTGACGCTAAGTGAGGGAAGCACGATAACTAGAAACATCTTTAAAATATAACCACATACATTAAATCAGCTGAAGGTTTAGAGCGCACAAGTCCCTATAGACTTACCT
Source organism: Clitarchus hookeri (assembly GCA_002778355.1). NCBI lineage: Eukaryota > Metazoa > Arthropoda > Insecta > Phasmatodea > Phasmatidae > Clitarchus > Clitarchus hookeri. The sequence continues at coordinate 24,421 of NQII01007509.1, forward strand.
ACGACTCGCGGCTGTTCGCTTTTGTAAGTCGCCGCGCACTTCTCGTGTTATACTTCTCACCTAGGCACACTGTTTCGCTCGTTCGAGCGGGACGGGACTAGGGAAGAGATGCAGAGCAGCAAGCATGTAACAATAGCTTTAATTTTTTTTTCGAATGTTGTGGTACTAAATTCTTTATCGAGTGTAATTAAGGGTAGTAATTCCTTTTAAGACACCAAATAATGCGCTACCAGTTCGGAGTACTAACAGATCGAAGCCAACCATAGCATGTTCAAAGTTTATTAGCTAATTGTCGGAACATTTTTTTCATATAACACATAATCGTGATGTCCTGTTTTCTTTACCTTTCCTTCATACCCATGTGGCATCACTACCAAAGTTTTACAATATAACAATAAATGCACAACTGTAGCCTTCTTAATGGGCATGTAAACCTACTTGTGTGAACTATCACTAGTCTCGATTTAATGTACACTGTGTTCTAAAGATCTAAGGTCTCCTAATTTTGTCTGAAAAACAACACAGCAACAGAAAGATGAAATTTCTGTCGCTTCTCAACATAATCTCCCTGTAGACGTACACATTTTTCACAGCGTCGACACAATTATTTCATGTCTGCCGAGAACGCTCTTTAGGGGTCTATTGTGTCCAAAGGAATATCGTTTATGCAAGAGCGGCCCGACTGGAAAAAGAGCGGCCACAGAGTATGTCGTTCATCGGTAGAAAAAGCAGAAAATCATTAGGAGCAAGGCCAGATGAGTAGAGAGCATGAGAAACCACTTCAAAGTTGTTATTACGAAGAAACTCGCGACCTAGGAACACTCGAAGAGTAGGGTAGTTGACTTGATGGAAAAGCACATGCGCAGGCTTTTTTCAGTCGTTTTATTTGTAACGCTCGAAGAAGCGTTGTTCTGAAAACATATTCGTAGGATGCGCCCGTTTCTTTAGTGCCGTTTGGAACACAATGAGTGAGGATTATGCCTTTGCTGTTCCAAAACATGGCCACCATATTTTTCTCAGCACTTGCGGTAACCCGAAATTACTTCGGTGGTGCTGAGTCAGTATACTTCCATAGCATAGACTAGCATTACGTTTCAGGATTGAAAAATGTTATCCATCCCTCATTTATGGTGATAAGTGATGAAAAGAAACCAACATTCTCATCACTTGTAAACATCGTCTGACACATTGCTACACACGTATCCTTGTGTTTGTCAGTCAGCAATTCGTGGCACCTACCCTTAAGAACTTTCCTCATTTTCAGGTCATCATGCAGGATGGTGTGCACAGTTCCCATGGAAATACCAACTGTGGAGGCGATATCATTCACACCTAATTTCCGTTCTTCCGAAACAATTTGCTCCACTCGTGCAATAATGTTGTCAGTCCGGCCGGTTTGCGACCCATCCTGCTTTGGCTCGTTGTCACTTGATGTTCGGCCTTCTTCGATCTGTCTCTTCCACGAACGTACATTTTCTACATTCATGACACCATCATCGCATGTCTCACTCAATTGACGATGAATGTTGATGGAAGCCAGGCCACGCAAGTAGGGAAAACGAATTATTACATGATGTCACAACTTTAATTACTGAAAACGCTTTTTATTGTAGTGGCAGCCACACCAGTTGCGTGTGTCGTACGGCGGTGCTATCTGTGTCACACGTTCAGAAAGAGCGTATTTAAAGAAAATCACATATTTTTATTCGCTCTCAGTCCCGACAAGAAAGTGCGAGAACTTAGAACATGAACGGTAAATAGAACATATAAGTTTCTTGCAACATATCCACAATCATATCATTGGTAATTACAGTAATACAAATAAGTGATTTCGGTCTTTTTAGCTGCAACGAATTCATGATCGATGAACTGTTACGTAGTAAATTGCCACAAATATCCCATTTTACTGTCTCATAACGTGAATAGCTGCACCATATGGTGGTCTTCTGTTTATATAGAGCGTTTACAGTGACCGTCTTCCACAAATGTCGGTCTATTTATTTCCTTATATTTATTAAATATTTCAGTATACAGCTTTCTCTGCTCCTTGCCTCATAACATAAGTTTAACTAGACCCCCCCCCCCNCCCCAGTCGTACTCTTCCCAGCGCAGACAGGTCAGAATGAATTTTTTGCAGTGGATGTTAGTCATAAATCGTACGCTATTTAATTATTCCCATTAATTTTTCCTTATTTAGTCTCTACGTATTAGTAACAGGTTATAACTCTGGTGGACAAAAAGGGAAATCATTTAAGGTTTTCTAATTTTTGAGTCATCCATAACTGTAAATTTGTATATACCAAGGCATAACAATGTATGCAACAAATTCCTGAAGTGGAAAGTAATTGGCTGCTTCTTAATATTTTTCCATGTGGAATCAATGAGAATAAACGTTCAGTTACTTTCTAAAGATGGCTGCAATATATTATACAGAAACAGTCATTCGATATTAACAGTGCGTGGGTCAGAAATGAAATAATTTGAAGTCAATACAGATAAACAAAGAAAGGATAATGCTAGCCAACGGTAATTCTNCGTGGGTCAGAAATGAAATAATTTGAAGTCAATACAGATAAACAAAGAAAGGATAATGCTAGCCAACGGTAATTCTCAATTTAATAAGTAAATTTTTTTATAGACGTGCTCGAGATTTCTTACGCATTAAATGTGCACATTACACTGCTTTGGAAGACAATATGTATAATGGATGTGTACGAACAATGTCCTGTTCAAATATAAGTATTCACAATATAATTCTTCATAAATGTCTGTTGCTAAAGTATCCCAAACTTTTTCCCGCTGGATACAGTTAAAATACACATTGTAAGAAATAAAACCTTGTCATCTCCGTCATTTCCTCTACAGCTGTAATGCTGCCGCTCTGGGCTACAAACGGAACTGACAGCAACAGAATGGCTACACGCGCTCACGCACCCCCAGCGTTGTCCTTATAGCGTCAAATACACGTAGTTTCTTCAGATTGTCTTTAATAGTTTCTACGTTATTCCCGTTCAAAAAAAGTAAACATTCATTTGGGGCATCCAGTATACTCTAGAGTTTTAAAATATTGTTGTGTGTGTTTTCTTTATTCAAAACAACCTGAAATGTAGGCATTTTATTAAAGATAAATTTCGTTCTGTATCAGACAACCAAAGTTCTGTTGGTGGTAATATATTACCATAAATTCACTATATACTGCATCGTATAACCGCGTTATTACCCGTAAATTGCATTAGTATAGTGCATTTTGGCGAGCAGTCACCCCTGTCACTGTTTGTTTGTCCAAGTTCATGTTGAAAACGTCACGAGCAGAACCGAGTTTAATACGAAGTGGTTATGGTAATGTTTGAGAAGCCTATGAGAGGCTAGAAAACAAGGTTCTTCGCCACCTGGCTTTACCTGTGGACGGGGGACGCGCTGTGGCGTCTCCCGTGAGACACCGATGACGTCATCACGGTTTTTTCCTGCTCACGCATTCATCCCGACGTGGGCTCTGATTGGTTACGCGAGCCTTTTGAAATTGTTGTTATGCATGTAAAATTTTTAAAAATAATTTTAAATTTAATTTTAATTTTTTGCAAATTTTTTTTTAAATTTGTTTTTTCAACATGTATTGTTTTTTAAATAAGTGTTGTTTAAATAGTTTTTAATCAATTCCCTACTTCATGCTCTTGCATTCCATGCTAGGAGGTTCTCTCCGAATCTTCCCTAATTCGATTATCATTTAAGTCCTTCCTGCGAGATTACATACATCATACTCTTGCATGCCAAGCTGGGAGGGTTATCTCAGAGTCTTCCTAAATTCGATTATCAATTAAGTCCTTTCTACTACTAGATGATAAACATCACACTCTTGCATGCCAAGCTGGGAGAGTTATCCCCAAATCCGATTATCATTTAAGTACTACCTACTAGATGATATACACCACGCGCTTGCATTCCAGCCGGAAGGGTTATCTCAGAGTCTTCCCAAAATCAATTAACATTTAAGTCCTTCCTACGAGATTAAATACTTCACGCTCTTGCATACCAAGCCGGGAGGGTTATCTCAGAGTCTTCCCAAATAAGATTATCATTTAAGTCCTTCCTACTAGATGATATATACCACACGCTTGCATTCCAAGCCAGGAAAATTATCTCAGAGTCTTCCCAAGATATGCGCGAGGGTTATCTCAGAGTCTTTCCACCATACACAATGATAAAGGAGCTTTACATGTTATGCGAGGCTCTCAAAAGTGTCTCAACACTGTCAAAGTTGGTAGCCAATCCTAAAGGATGCTACCATACACAACGATAAAGGAGACTAACACGTTACTCAAGGCTCTCGAAAGTGTCTAAGCATCGGCAGCCTATCATAAAGAACGATACCGTGCACAACTATAAAAGAGCCTAACAGGTTACGGGAGGCTCTCGAAAGTATCTCGAACACTGGGAAGAAGCGCGCGGCATAATATAAAGAACACTGCCGAACACTACAACGACGAGCGCGTAACAACATAAAGGACGTCGCCGTGCTGCGTGGCGTAACATAAAGGACGTCACCGTGACGTGTGACGTAACATAAAGGACATCGCCGTGGCGCATGGCATAACATGTAGGACGTCGTCTTGGCGCGCGGCGTAACATAAAGGACGACACCGTGGTGCGTGGCGTAACATTAAGAGCCTGTGAACATTAGGTTTTAAAAACGTATTTTCGCTGAATGCCCTGTACTTCCTGCCAGCGGCTGGGATGGCGGCAATTTACCTACAGTACGTCCCACAAGGTTGAATATGGGACACGCCCATTTGGCGCGCTATGGTGCGTGTACTAGGGAATGGCATGTCGTTGATGTGCTGAGATATCACTTCCTCAAAACGAACAGTGCGCACAGCCGAGGACGACTAGTATTACGAATGTTTCTTTGCAACATGGAAAGCATAAGTCAATTTTTTTTTGCTGAGGACTTTGTAGACCTTCTACAAGGCGCCCAGTGTGTGTGTGTGGTGTGTGTATATATACACTGAAGAGCCAAAGAAACTGGTACGCCTTCCTATTATCGTGTATGGCCCCCGCGAGCACGCAGAAGTGCCGCAAGACGACGTGGCATGGACTCGACTAATATCTGAAGATATGCAGGAGGCATTGAAATCTGTGCCAATTTAAGAAATGGTTGCACGTCTGTCAGGTTTTATTGATTCTCGTCAGTTGTCGTTTGTCCCGTTCGTTCACGATATTTTTCCGGCCGCAGCGATGTTGAATATTTGACGTTTTACCGGATTCCCGATATTCACGCTACACTCGTGAAATAGTCGTAGGCGAAAATCCAAATGTTATCGCTACCTCGGAGATGCTATGTCCCATCTCTCGTGCGCAGACTAAAACACCACGTTCAAACTCACTAGGCGCAGCCAACCGCATCGCGTTACTCTGATTGGTTCCACACATCTGGTATTTGCATACGCACGCCTATTCCAGTTTTTTTTGGCTCTCCAGTGTATATATATGTATATACATATATAATGTTCGGGTATTTAACTCCCAAACTACGGGAAGTGAATCATTATGACTCATAAAGTCGAAAATATTTAGGACATCGTACACCTAAACAGAATATTAATTGGGATATAAATGAGGCTATAAAAAATTGTTTTGAAAGTGTATTTTGCCAAATTCCTTGTACAACGCTTACACACACACCCACACTCACACACACATATATTTATATATATGTATGTATATAATGTGTTGTTCTCACTTACGTAATCAAATAATATTAATATGTATTTGTATTTGTGTCAGTGTGTACAGTGCAGTATATTTCCTATTATATACCGTTTATTAGACTCATGTCTGGTGTATTTTGATGTTTCTGAGGTTAATTTAATATGTTGTAGTGTTCGATATGCGTATATGGGCAGTTCTCGTGCAGAACTTCTCTGGAGTTAGTGTTTACTTTTCTCGCGCCCAGTACAGCAAACAGAAATTTACTTCAGCTTTCTTAGCAAAGTGAGTACTTCTTTAGTTAATTTGGAATCAGCTTTTGAAAAAAATAAAAATAAAGTTACTTCTTGTAACTGCACATATGCTACAGTGCATACTAGAATGCAGGCTCCTAGTTAAGTTGGTAANAAAATAAAGTTACTTCTTGTAACTGCACATATGCTACAGTGCATACTAGAATGCAGGCTCCTAGTTAAGTTGGTAACGAATTAATAAATATAGTCTTAAGATCCGGCTAAGTATCGCAAGCGTAACGCATAAATTTATAACCATTAAGTTTAAAGTTCCTTGTTTTAGACATATTAGAATATGTTTTTGCATATAAGTAACATTTTATATTTTTAATAATTCCATGGTTATCCCTAGATGGCGCATGAATAAAGTGGTCAGGCTCTNATATAAGTAACATTTTATATTTTTAATAATTCCATGGTTATCCCTAGATGGCGCATGAATAAAGTGGTCAGGCTCTCAGAAATAAGAAATCTACATATGGCGGAAGGATGCAAAATGGACAGAGAAGTAAATCCTAAGCAGGGCTTTCGAAAGTTCTCAGTTTATGAACAGCCTACAATAGTAATATCAACGTGTCAAATAATAACCAGATCAGCGCCAGTACGATAAGAATCACTGAAAGCTTTAAGTCATAAATACCTGCAAAGACGTTCGCGCTTAGGTTAGGAGGGGGGAGCTCAAATGGTTGCAGCGTCTTCCAAAAAAAAAGTTAAAATGGAAATGAATAAGAACAAATTTTTGAAGAGTAACTGAAAATTATGTACCAAACATTTAATTAAACAATTTCAATAATTTTATCTTGAGTGTGCACTTGAAATTAAAATATATTTCACTATATATAATGGGAAAATGAGTTTTTATTATTATGCAAAATGCTCACTCAGAAAGTGAGGTTCAGCCCATCCCAAAATAAAATCCTATGTACGCAAATGCTCGTTTCTTTTTCATGATGATCATGCAGCAGATCTATAAATATTTAATATATAATTTTAATTTAGTATACTTTTCATAATACTTCATTGAATGGTGTTATTAGTTTTACGGCATTTATAACGCCGGCAGCACTACCCAGACATTTAGATCTGCACAATTATAACTCTCTTGAAAAATAGTTTAACTGTATCCTACAGTTAGTTTTCACATATAGAAATTTACATAGTGTTCAAAAGAACGAAATTTGATTAACTTTTGATCAAATGGCGTACACTTTTTTAGTACTCTTAGTGTAAATCCAACTCAATATTGATTCATGTGCTGTATCTCATGGGTTAAATGCATCCTGCNTTTTTAGTACTCTTAGTGTAAATCCAACTCAATATTGATTCATGTGCTGTATCTCATGGGTTAAATGCATCCTGCCATAAATTGAACACTTCTATTAAAGTTCATCAATATGGAACGCAGGAAAACTAGAATTGCGGTTATAACGATGTTCGCAGTTTGTTGAGCAATACTGAAAACCCTGCTCAATGTTCTTTTATGGCCGTTTATTAAATGAGCCTTCCACATCCTCCCACCTCGAGTTGTAACGAAACCGACGACTGTTGTTCATGTATCAATCATGTGGTACTGTAACATTGTTAGGAACATAAATATACCATAAAGATGCCATTTTATAAAATCATTAAGGACGTCCTTGACGTAACAACATAGAGAGAGGGAAGGTACAACGTCTCATTTCGCCCTTCCCCCTAAATTTGGGAAGGTGCACCAGTTTCCCCCCACCCCCGGCAAATATTCTAAACACCAAACACTAAGTCTTCAATAATGACGACAATGTTAAAAATCTTCCCAAAATAATTTAAGTTTAAATTTAATTTGGCCAAATGCTATAGTCCCCCCCCCCTAACCAAAGAACGGACTTGGCTCCGCCTAACCAAGTGAAAGAGAGAGACAGAACGACTTGCTAAGTAACAACCACAGGTAACTGTCGGGCAGGCAGACGAATATGCAGGCACTCCCTCCCACCTGCCGTCCCACAATCTTCAAATTGTTTCCTTTCCCGGGGAGAAGTGGCCCAACATTGGCAGAGATACCAAGTCGTAACTTACAGCGGTGCTACTATAGTGATGACAATTTTTTTAATTAAATTGTTATATACATATTCATTTTAAGATCACAAGCAGTTTTATTTTACAACATGGCAATCAAGTGTTGATCACGTAAAAATTAAAATTATGAGAGGAGAAGAAATATTATCAAAATGTAAGAGTGTTAAAGATTTACGAACCTCTTAATTTCCAAGTTGAAGCAATTGTTTTGCTTATGATGTGCGTAAAAAAAAACAATTTAAACAAGACTTTAAGAGCACAAATTACCTTTCATTGTTTACTGTTGCTGTAGAGAGACCAGGGGGTGTTTACACTGAAATGGTTCCCTTTACCTGCTATTATTATTTTCGATGGACCCAGCTGTACCTGATTTCTGTTGAGTGGGCACACAACACGTTCCCTTGCGTGATCGCAGTATGTTATCTGCGTGCTGGTATTAGTCGCTATTTCCCACCCAGCACTTCTGTCGAATAAGACGTTTCTCTCCTTTTTTCAGTTGTCTGTTTGCGTGTCCGCCGGCAGCGCTTTAACAACGCGAGAACTGACCTTGGTTACCAGTGTGCGATGCGAGGTCCAGCCTAGCTGATCATCTGGACAAGAAACCAGCAGTGTTCTGGGTAAGCCAGACAAAGTGCCACCATAACTGGGGCCTGCACAAAGGTACGGTGGAAAATATTTTTCTTTTATTTCTATTCACAGTAACTTCCGAATTTTTTTAAGCCCTGCTAGAATTATATTTTCAGGATATTCCTCCACCTCGTGCAAATAAATTTTATCCGAGTTTAGAAAATAACAGCAAAGGGACTACTCATCTTATCCGTGCGTTCTCAGTGTAATAATATTTTGCATGATAACTATTTATTTTTACTAGGCATTACCAACACACCTAATTTTTCGCTGAATTTATTTATATTAACTATAAATTAAATGTTAAAATTTATAAATAAAATACTAATAAAAATGTAATTTAATTACAAATAACGTACTTTAATGTTTAACAAAAGTTTAAAACACTTCTGATACACGATATAATACGTAAACAACTAAAAATTTCATACATTGGGTGATTTTTCAAAGGTTTGATTAAAAAAGCGGAAAGAAACCGCGAATAAACTATAAAGGAGAGTTAGCGGTCCTGGGTAGGGATCGGACATTAGTACGTCTGAACGCTATACGTCTAGGCACGCAACAAATACAGGGTTATCGTCTAATTTTGTACGTGTATTCGTTATGGAAAATTAATTAGAGAACATAACACGACCTATGACATTGTGTGGTTAGTAAAGAATAGATACGCATTTGGAAATTGGGAATTAAAATTAGTTATCAGCAAAAGTCAGCAACGTGAGATAAAATAACAAATAAATGAATGGCGACAGCATCAGTTGATTTATGTAAACATTTAACGGTGAAGAACATTGCCCGTCATTAGGAAATTGGGGGGTGCCATGTTATTAACCAACAAAAGTGTTCTACCCTTGGGTGTTTGTCGATGTTATGAAGTAATAATCACATGTAAGAGGTCGTTACAACCTTTATTTACTGGTGACGAACTATGTTATTACTCGCCAAATATTCACAGATAACTGATATCAAATCAGGCTATTCACGAGTTTGTTCTTTCATCTCACGTAGTTAATGACATTTTGCAAATAACAAATAGTAGAAGGATTATGTGGACTTTGGCACATCAGGACCTGGGACCGGAGCGTCGGAGCTGTTCGTGCTTTGTCATTTTTTTGGCCAGCTGCCATCTTGCATAAATGAGACCTTACCTTGAAATTCGGCTTTAACCCTCGGCGACCTTTGACCTTGACCCCAGTAAACTTTATTACAAAATAATCCAAAAAATTCTATTACATGTGTAACAAAAAATATTTTAAAAATGTTTTAATTAATATAAAATTATTTAAAAATTATTAAAATACACTTATGGGGTACCCCAAACCTCTCTTCATCCATACTCGTTCCACCATGTGGGTCGCTGCAGTCCCTAATCATGGTTGGTACATTCCTCCATCTTGGAAGGCGTCCAAACAACAGTCCGTCATTGTGGTTTTTTCTTCTGTAATTTGTTTATACATCAGTGGAGTTTGTCTCTCACCTTCGTTTGACCTCAATCTTGTATTTTTGTTTGTCATCTGTTTTACATTGCTGGTGCAGGCTGTCCCCGGGACCGCGACCAGCAGACGACTGTTGCAATCCCTCCTCCCACACCACCACAAGACCCTTCGAATGTATTTATTTCACCAGTTGTCCCACCCCTGATTTTCATTGGCTAATTGCCCAACCCCTTCAAATTTAATTGCCCCACCCCCATTAGCCGCTTCACCAATTATTCACCTCCGTTCAACCAATTGGCTGGCAAGCCTCCACACCCACCCCTGATTCTCATTGGCTAACTACATCATATAACAATCTCCTGGAATGGCTAATTACTTGTGCGTTTTCTGAAACATTCGTTACTACCAATCGGCGGCCTACTTTAGTCGCGAGTGTGAAATATTTTTGTTCCTTTGAAAACTTTTTATAAGATGCACCCTGAGCCCACTCGCGAAATCTGACATTTTGCTCGCTCTTAGAAATGTACGTGTGTTGTCCGAGGTACCGTAAAATCCTTTCGGCAATTTTGCCATTTGTTAGGGTGCGCTCGCTTAGTGCCTTGGACAAGCGGGACGAGTTACCATACCTACCGAAAGAATTCCTCCTGGTCTACGCACCTTACGAAATTTCGACCGTATTTAAGTATTCGCCGGCCTACCTGCAGCAATACGAAGACATACGAGACTGCCTCCCGTGTAACGAGTATTTCGAGGGCTGCACCACCTCGGTTCCAAACACGCTGCATAGCAGGGGTAGTGCAAGGCCCGCCGAGCAGCCCTCGCGACGTCTACGCCCGTGGAAGACGCTCTCCCCGTAGAAGACGACGCCTGCGTGCAAGGTATTTACTCCCAAGTTGTACCCGTGGAAGATGCTCCCCTTCAAGNCTCCCCGTAGAAGACGACGCCTGCGTGCAAGGTATTTACTCCCAAGTTGTACCCGTGGAAGATGCTCCCCTTCAAGAAATTTACTGGCAAGCAGTACCCGGCATGGAAACCAACCGAGAACACAGCTGCACGATGTGTATGGACATCCCTTAAATTTTAAATGATAAAAAAAAAAAATTTGAATCTCGACGTGTGCTTGGGAACATAATTTTTTTATATAACAAAAAACATCTAGTGACAAAAATTAATTTTTGCATCATCCAAGGTTTTCGCTTGTTGGACACGTACACCATCAAGCAGAGATTGCCATCTCGTACAGTGACGAAGACGAGAAAACCAAATTGTTCACTTTTTTTTACCGCTGTGTACATGGCAACACCTCGACCGCACCATGAAACAGACTTACTGCCTACAGACGTACGAAACGCACGGACTAAGGCAGGACGAGAGGAATATTCCGTACGAGTNATGAAACAGACTTACTGCCTACAGACGTACGAAACGCACGGACTAAGGCAGGACGAGAGGAATATTCCGTACGAGGAAATTGCGGCAATGGTGGACTACACCACAATTTCCTACTACCCTGTTAGTACAGTCAAACAAGGTGAAAAAAGGGGTAAAACTCGGAATGAAAGTTAGAAAGCTGAACANCCTACTACCCTGTTAGTACAGTCAAACAAGGTGAAAAAAGGGGTAAAACTCGGAATGAAAGTTAGAAAGCTGAACATTTGCATAAATCTTTGTTTTGACATTCTAAAAGTTAGCTCAAAAGTAAGCTCAATAATTATAATATTTTTAGTAAATAATTAATTTTATAAACCGTACTGTGCATTGGATTCTACAGTTGACATAACGTTATCCGATATACGGATAGGCGCACACGCTCTTCGCGCTCTTCTCAAGAACGATTAATTATATAAAATATCGCCTAAGACCACATTTGTAGCGCATCTTATGCTCTTCGAGTTTTGTGATAACTATAAACATAATTTTAAGCATAGGAAACAAGATAAGCACAAAAAAAACCATTTTCGCGACATTTGACCATGAATATCTTGACTCAGGGACACGAGATTATATCAGACTTTTGAGCTAACTTTTAAAATGCCAAACAAATATTTATGCAAATTTTCAACTTTCTAACTTTCATTCCGAGGCTNACTTTTGAGCTAACTTTTAAAATGCCAAACAAATATTTATGCAAATTTTCAACTTTCTAACTTTCATTCCGAGGCTGAATCCCTATTTAACTTAACTGGACTATGTGGATGTTGTTTGGAAGACACCCAGAATCGGTGATTCGCAATGCGTGCCCCATCGGAACGAACTTTGTAGTCCTTCACAAGCATTGCCGCTGCCCGCCGTTTTCGACAGTTCGTCGAGACGTAAGAAACAAGACTTTACGACTGCAAAAATCAAAGATTTTGCTGTGCCCCGTGCAACGCCGAAGCCCCAAGATTGTTGAGTAATGATGACTCGTGGTACATTAAAAAGACTATGAGGAACCCAACGTACATTTTAAAATAATATTACGTGTGTAAAGCCCCCCAAGACACAGAGAAGAAACAAGTGTTAAAAAAGTATTCCTTGCGTTATGCAGAATAATAATAATAATAATCATAATATTGTAATGTGTGTGTGCATAAATAAATATGTTTAAAACAATATGTACATTTTAATTTTATCTCAAGTTATGTCCTGCTCGCGTAAGTTTTAAAAAACACCTTTGATAAAGAAAAATATTTAGTATATCAGTTTTGTTGTAATTTAAAGGAAAAAATATTCAATGACACTCTAGCAACCATTAACATAACGTATATTTTATTTATAACGAGTACGAGCGATATTATTTAAAAAATTAATCAAGGATTAAAAAGAAATCCATGTGTTGTGTACGAATACGTTATACTGCTTTCTATAAAGTAATCCCGACTAGGAAAATCCAGCAATAGAGTTTAAAACACTTCTCTACCCGTCACGGTATGCGATAAGCACAGTGAAGGATCCTATGCATTTCCCCTAACCCAGGCATATACGCTCATCATTAAAAACAATTTCCTCCCAAGTTTAAAATCAGTACATAAAGATATTTAGGCAACGGGGAAAAAATACCCATAGGCTTACTCCATGTGCGTCGATTTTTCCAGCAACCATTGTCAGCATATACAACTTTTTATGCTCATACATAATGCACATGTAGTACATTTTGCAGGGAAACAATTATATACCGCGAGGAGACGCTAGCTTAAAGTTACACCCACCACAGGTTCAAAATCATAACAAATAGTTACCTTTGGCAAACAAATTTCTGTATTTTCACACATTCGTGTGCGCTCACTCCAATAAGAGATATGTCTGATCCGCGGTAAAACACACCCACCCTCCCCTTCAGAGTCACAAAACACTGCTACGTGACTTTAGCTGAATTAAAAGTGACATGGGAAAATGAGTATGTATATGTGTGCGGCCTCTAATCCATAAGGTGACAATAGTATTCACTCTTAATGAATTACGCGAACTAAAACATAGTTTTATTACCGAGATGCTAGTCCACCATGCATATTTATACCACAACACGAATTACAGCTACGACACACGCATACAGCACTCAGTCACTATCCTTCAATCTCGCCGATATATATATATATATATAAGGAAAGACTTCACTAGTGCGAAAATAAATTAGAATATATTGCAACCCAGCCATTACGGAGACCATGACATTTTAGAGTTATGTTAACATTTAAAATGTAGAAAATTAATTATATGTACAATTTTTTGGTAAATAAATTCTGGCAAGCACTACACCTTTGTTTTTTTTTCTTATAAAAATCAAATGTGAAATTTTTTATTAATTCCGGCGACACCAAAGATACTTATTGATGCTGTGAAAGTATGAAATAATGGAAAAAATCAACCATCCTCCACTGGCTCATACGTCAAACACACACACACCTACACACACACACACACATACAGAGCCCGAAATATCCTAATTGCAGGCGAGACTGATATACTCATTAAAAAACTATTAAGACAAAAGCATACTCAAAGAAATGCTCACGAGTCCCATTGCAGAAGTAAATGAGAGGAATGTTCAATCGTAATCTGAGCTCATGCACACAGCCAGCCGCGATACACCAGGTGTTGAATTGGACTTTGCACTAGCGCACTGACCGCCGGGGGAAAATTTGTCTCCCCGGCAGCTTGTTTAACTCCTCACACAAGTCACCTTTAATTCATAAGATAATAAACACAGATATCTGAACGCACAAGTCAGCACCATAGAAGACCATGTGCAAGGGGACCCGGGTTCGATACTCGACTCGATCGGCCCGAAATTTCCATTTTAAAAATCACTGGAGGTGAATACCGGGAAGGTTTCTTGGTCTAGTCCTAACTTGTTCCCGCATGCCATAGTAACTCTCTTCGTCTCAAAATAGTATAAAATTTACTTTTATTTACATTTTAACTTGCACACCACCTAGATAATGTAAACTCACGCTACCATTTTACGACAATCTAATACCGTCACGAATAAAAAATAGTTATATGGGTTCATTATAAGAAGAAAGGGGTTGTGCCATTTTCTCTCACATCGAATCCGCAGTATCGGGCTTTCAGAATCACGAGCCAGCCACGTATCGAAAACGAAAAACATAAAAAAAATTGCAACACGTAATGCAGACAAATGTGTACCTAATAAAAAAAATCACTATATTGAGAACAACAATTTATTCGGTATCAGCAATTCCGTGCATATTTCTGGCATACCGAGATATCATTTTTCATTTTACAGTTATTTAAAGCTACGATTTCGCACACGATGCGTTGTTGGCGATTCTGATAACTCTAGGAATATATACCGAATCGGGTATTTATTATTCTCTTCGTAANACAAGACTTTACGACTGCAAAAATCAAAGATTTTGCTGTGCCCCGTGCAACGCCGAAGCCCCAAGATTGTTGAGTAATGATGACTCGTGGTACATTAAAAAGACTATGAGGAACCCAACGTACATTTAAAAATAATATTACGTGTGTAAAGCCCCCCAAGACACAGAGAAGAAACACGTGTTAAAAAAGTATTCCTTGCGTTATGCAGAATAATAATAATAATATTAATCATAATATTGTAATGTGTGTGTGTGCATAAATAAATATGTTTAAAACAATATGTACCTTTTTATTTTATCTCGAGTTATGTCCTGCTCGCGTAAGTTTTAAAAAACACCTTTGATAAAGAAAAATATTTAGTATATCAGTTTTGTTATAATTTAAAGGAAAAAATATTCAATGACACTCTAGCCGCCATTAACATAACGTATATTTTATGTATAACGAGTACGAGCGATATTATTTAAAAAATAAATCAAGGATTAAAAAGAAATTCATGTGTTGTGTACGAATACGTTATACTGCTTTCTATAAAGTAATCACGGCTACGAAAAATCCAGCAATAGAGTTTAAACCTCTTCTCTACCCGTCACGGTATGCGATAAGCACAGTGAAGGATCCAATTCATTTCCCCTAACCCAGGCATATACGCTCATCATTAAAAACAATTTCCTCCCAAGTTTAAAATCAGTACATAAAGATATTTAGGCAACGGGGAAAAAATACCCATAGGCTTACTCCATGTGCGTCGATTTTTCCAGCAACCATTGTCAGCATATAAAACTTTTTATGCTCATATATAATGCACATGTAGTACATTTTGCAGGGAAAAAATTATATACCGCGAGGAGACGCTAGCTTAAAGTTACACCCACCACAGGTTCAAAATCATAACAAATAGTTACCTTTGGCAAACAAATTTCTGTATTTTCATACATTGGTGTGCGCTCACTCCAATAAGAGATATGTCTGATCCGCGGTAAAACACACCCACCCTCCCCTTCAGAGTCACAAAACACTGCTACGTGACTTTAGCTGAATTAAAAGTGACATGGGAAAATGAGTATGTATATGTGTGCGGCCTCTAATCCATAAGGTGACAATAGTATTCACTCTTAATGAATTACGCGAACTAAAACATAGTTTTATTACCGAGATGCTAGTCCACCATGCATATTTATACCACAACACGAATTACAGCTACGACACACGCATACAGCACTCAGTCACTATCCTTCAATCTCGCCGATATATATATATATATATAAGGAAAGACTTCACTAGTGCGAAAATAAATTAGAATATATTGCAACCCAGCCATTACGGAGACCATGACATTTTAGAGTTATGTTAACATTTAAAATGTAGAAAATTAATTATATGTACAATTTTTTGGTAAATAAATTCTGGCAAGCACTACACCTTTGTTTTTTTTTCTTATAAAAATCAAATGTGAAATTTTTTATTAATTCCGGCGACACCAAAGATACTTATTGATGCTGTGAAAGTATGAAATAATGGAAAAAATCAACCATCCTCCACTGGCTCATACGTCAAACACACACACACACCTACACATACAGAGCCCGAAATATCCTAATTGCAGGCGAGACTGATAGACTCATTAAAAAACTATTAAGACAAAAGCATACTCAAAGAAATGCTCACGAGTCCCATTGCAGAAGTAAATGAGAGGAATGTTCAATCGTAATCTGAGCTCATGCACACAGCCAGCCGCGGTACACCAGGTGTTGAATTGGACTTTGCACTAGCGCACTGACCGCCGGGGGAAAATTTGTCTCCCCGACAGCTTGTTTAATTTCTCACACAAGTCACCTTTAATTCATAAGATAATAAACACAGATATCTGAACGCACAAGTCAGCACCATAGAAGACCCATGTGCAAGGGGACCCGGTTTGATACTCGACTCGATCGGCCCGAAATTTCTATTTTAAAAATCACTGGAGGTGAATACCGGGAAGGTTTCTTGGTCTAGTCCTAACTTGTTCCCGCATGCCATAGTAACTCTCTTCGTCTCAAAATAGTATAAAATTTACTTTTATTTACATTTTAACTTGCACACCACCTAGATAATGTAAACTCACGCTACCATTTTACGACAATCTAATACCGTCACGAATAAAAAATAGTTATATGGGTTCATTATAAGAAGAAAGGGGTTGTGCCATTTTCTCTCACATCGAATCCGCAGTATCGGGCTTTCAGAATCACGAGCCAGCCACGTATCGAAAACGAAAAACATAAAAAAAATTGCAACACGTAATGCAGACAAATGTGTACCTATCAAAAAAATCACTATATTGAGAACAACAATTTATTCGGTATCAGCAATTCCGTGCATATTTCTGGCATACCGAGATATCATTTTTCATTTTACAGTTATTTAAAGCTACGATTTCACACACGATGCGTTGTTGGCGATTCTGATAACTCTAGGAATATATACCGAATCGGGTATTTATTATTCTCTTCGTAATCCAACAAACTACTCCTTCCATCCGTTGATGCACATACTTAGAAATATCCCAACGCCCACGTACACAGTGGTCAAATAATGTTAAACCATTAGGGAAGAAAAAATCTAACAGGATATTCGACCCGCTCACATCTGAAAATACAAGTGTAAACCTCCTTTCATGAATAAAATGTTAACCCTTGTTGCGACGGGAAAACCTAAGACGTTTTTGCACGGAATGTATATATATATATATATATATATTAGTTTAGCCTTAGGCATTAACTATCGAATGCGGTGGAATATAATAAATGGCTGAAAGAAAAGTAACTAGGGACTCAAAAGTGCTCACTTTACAGTGAACAGTATATACAAATATTATGAGAAGATTCTTTATGGGAAATAGGGTAGAAAACATACCGCGACCTATGAACTAACATGATTATTAGGGGAAAAACACATCCTTAAAAATCTGTCGTTAAAAGAAGTTATTTGCGAGATATTAGAAATTACGTGTGATGAAACTACAAATTCGTGAACAGACATAGAAAAATTTTATATCTACTATCTGGGAACATTCGGAGCATAATAACATCGCCCGTGGCTGGGTAATTGCATGCCTGGCTGGAATCCTACAATACCATTTCAAACAATGCATCTTTTATCGAGGACGGTTCGTGTGAGAGTTTTGTATTCCTTTAATGTTCACATAATTATTACATCATGTAATCAAAACACACTTATGGGTAACACATCTTTGTAGGCCAATAACATGGAACCTTTAATTTATTAATGATGGGCTATATTATAAGCGGCCAAATGATCACAGGTGGCAAATACCAAATCAAGCTAACACTTTTCACGTATTTGTTGTTTCATTTTACATAGGTTCTGACATTTTGTAAATAACTGCTTTTAACACACAAGTTTTAAGGATGGGTCTTTTCAATAATAATTCTAGGCCATAGATCGTATAATGTTCTCTGCTGCATTTTGCATAAGAATCATCAAACGAAGTTAGTCTCGTCCTATGTATTTACTCTTTTAAAATCATAAAGAGTATATTTAAAATGAGTACGCGTAATATATAACACTGTGTAAATGTTTGCAGGTACTCCAAGACACACTTGGCAAAATGGCGTTAGTCTTCAGTTCCATTGCTGCGGACTTCTTCGTGGGCGTGGTAGTGTGCTTCGCTCTGCTGTACTTCTACATGACGAGGAACAACAACCTGTGGAGGAAGAAAGGCATCTACTACGTGAAGCCGGCGCCATTCGTCGGCAACATGTGGCAGGTGTTCCTGCAGAGACAGAGCATTGGGTCTTACCTTCGCCAGGTGTACGAGGAGGCACCGAACGAGCCTTACATGGGCATCTTTGCAATGGACAAGCCGATCCTGGTGGTCCGCGACCTGGACCTCGTGCGCTGCATATTCGTTAAGGACGCCCAGACATTCCTGGACAGGACCTTCTCCCCAGACGAGAACGTCGATCCCATGCTCTCCAAGAGTCTCTTCGGGCTGAAGGGGGCGAAGTGGAGACACTTGAGGGTCAAGCTGACGCCCACATTCACCTCGGGCAAGATGAAGAAGATGTTCTGTCTGGTTGACGAGTGCGCACATCAGTTGGTGAAGCTGATCAGTCGGGAGACATCAACAGGTACTCTAGTTCTGTCCTATTTATCACATGCTTTTTTCCTTGATCATTTAAAAAATAACGCTTTCAACACATGACATAACACATGTATATTATTAAATGTTCTTTCAGTCTTAATTTTTTTATTTTTGCATTAGTTATTGAAAATGCAAAGGAAAAAGGAGACTCAAGGCATTTCGAGACATTCACTGACGTATAAGCCAAATAAATGTTTGGCTGTTTACGGAAAAATAAATTTCTTTATTATCCACATAAAAAATACATTGCTGATATTATTTTGACATCAATTTTTCCTTTTTTGGTAAGAATTTAGAAATATTGTTACTTTAAAAATATAAACTCTTTTATGATGTCCCAAAACCGGACACATTCCAAGGGTTTTGCTAATATGAATGTAATAACACACATTCCAAAGTTGTATAGTTTAAAATCTAAAATACATCTTTTATATCAAAGGTGCTTTATTGGCCGGGATATATGCAATGGTAGGACACAGAAAGTTACTGCAGAGAGTCAGTTTAACATTCTAATTGGAAAACTGTTTTGGTAAGTACATGCACATCTGATCATGGATGGAATTATGAAGGTGTTCCCGAATACTCTTATGACAAGATAATTTCCAATTCTCTTGTCTTGGCTTTCTGAACCCGGAAGATGAGATTCTTGTAGTGCCACAGCTTTTTATGAGTGCTGAAAAATTATGACAAGAGATATCAGTTTTAATTTTCACTTCAGAAACTCCATGTAAGACAAGAAACTATTGACTTAGAATTTTGTATGCATACTCCAATCATGTTTTTGTCACACGTGAACCTAAGATCTTTAAGACGATATTTTCTATGACTGCATAATACCACAGCGAGTAACTCTAAATTAGCATTCTGATTCCTTGTGGGCGTTCTCTGAAATTTAACATCGCAACTTCCTATCTCAAATTAATCGCGATCTGAACAGCCAACCACATACAGGGCTTACTGGGAAATGAGTAAACCATCACAGTAGAATTTTCAGTTAAAAAGTATCACATAATCTGTTGATATATTTCAGACATAAATATGGCCACAGCAAACCTCTGCTTGTGTCAGTCAGTGATACCAAGTGGTTTTGACATGTCATTGGCAAAACAGTCTTCAGTGTGACGTGTATCAGCTGACAAGTATGGTATGGTATGTGCCCGCAGGCAAGCCGGCAATGGTGAAGGAGACGATGGCCAGGTACTCGACAGATGTGATCGCGTCGTGTGCCTTCGGCGTGAACGCAAACGCGGTGGAAGACGGCTCGTGCGAATTCCGCATGGTGATGCGGCGAGTGGTCGACATGACCTTCCTGCAGAAGCTGGCACTCAACCTGGCCTTCCTGATGCCCGCGATGGGGCACGCACTTAAACTGAGGGCAATTGACGCGAGCGTCCTGCACTTTGTGCGCCGCACTCTCTGGGACGTCGTCGATCACCGGAACAAGAACGGCGTCGTGCGCAAGGACTTCGTCGACTTGCTCATGAAGATCCGGGATGGCGGCGACGTGCGCGGTGAGGATGCCAGGGACCTGCAGGAGATTAAGAAAGACATCGACCTCACNGCGGCGACGTGCGCGGTGAGGATGCCAGGGACCTGCAGGAGATTAAGAAAGACATCGACCTCACCAATGTCGGATTTGCCAACAAAACTGAGAAGGCCGACATAAGTAAGTATCCATAAGCCTGAAATGGAAAATGTTTTTTAAAAATATGTATGCTGTACTCCACAGTTCTATGTATTTTAAATCCTCAGCTTTAAGTTCATTGGCTGCTGCCCCAGTGTGCAGCCTGTTTTGACGCACACCAGGTGGCATGGGATTCAGTGCTTGTTTCCTTGCAGGTATATTACTGGCTCAGAGTTCACCCAGGCATGTCTNACACCAGGTGGCATGGGATTCAGTGCTTGTTTCCTTGCAGGTATATTACTGGCTCAGAGTTCACCCAGGCATGTCTAATAAACTGTGATCGAATTGCAAACATTAAAAAATGTACACGTGTTGGAAGTCTAGTTTGTCCTTATATGAATAAGCGAAATGTTTGGTCACTACTGATAAGATCCCTGTTGGAATTTCAAAACGTTCACATGGTAAAATAATAAAACGCTGGCTATTGTGAAATCAGCTGAACAAAATGATGGGGTTTAATATTATGAAATATTTTACGAATATCTGAGATACTTTCACAACATCGATTTCAAACTAGAAAGCTCTTTGTGCCTTTTGAAGGTAAGAACCATAGAACAAGTGAGCAAGTAAAATTAAATTAATAAGATCTTGGATTTCGTATTATTGTTCAGACTATTAATCTTAATTTACCCACAATTAACAGGATATTACAAATTTTACAAAATGAATTATGAAATATTGGTTTGGGCAAAGATGGCCAAAGTCGTTTAGTTTGAAAGAGATATCGTGAAATGTGGCCGCAATATGATTAAAATCGTTAACATGCATAAACCTATCCTTTCACTCCGATGGTCCCCCACTAGGCAGCACGTTAAATGAGCTGTAGGAACTTTACTGCTACCTTGTCTACATAGAACTACTGTTCTCTCCCGGACCAGGCTTACCCTCCCTTCCTGTAGGCTGGGAGGTGTGGGAGCAAGTCTTACAACCTCTCCCCTCACAACGCAAGCAAGCCATGTATCGTCTGGTTGCGACAGATTGTATCCCCTCTAGTACTGTCTTTCTATAACAAAACAAACTAAATAATTCTGAACATTCTCCAACCCTTTAAAACTCTTGCCTCAAATTGTAAAAAAAATACATATATCACAATGCACGTAAAAACAATTTTACTCTAGTAAAACAATACACACGAATTACAATACTCGAAAGCTAGAATGGCAATTTTAAACAGGACAGTGTGCCTGCAGAGGTCTTTACATTTACAACTTTTACTAAACCATCATTTGAAGGAAAGGTTTCCATTACGACTGCAAGTCACCATGTGAGTAGAGGAAGTTGTCTCCTTTCACCAGAATTACTCTTTCTGGTTTAATGCGTGATATGTACGAAATACATTTGCTTTTTTGTTAAAGGAAGTTTAGATAATCCTTCGACTGCTCATTGAACTTGTTGCTACCTGGACAGCTGCTTCATTGGTGTGTCAGACAAGTTAGGCCCAGGAAAGGACTCAAGTGAACTTAATTTAGGAAATGTTCAGGACAGATAACTAGTTACTTGGATCATTAGGATCATCTAACAAGATGGTTAGTGATCTGGAGTTGAGACATGCTTCTAACCGAGCAAGTAGTGTAGTCACTCTTCGAGAGAGGGAGAGGAGGGATTTTCCTGCAACCCTGCACTATATAGTGGTAAAAATGTTCCATGTGATCCCTTTTTATACTGCAAACCCATTAAGCGCATCGTTGAAATCTTCATTTACGAAGAACTTCTGCAATTGCTGCAGATCTCTTTTGGCATCAATGAAGGCATCAACGAAGTTAAAAGAAGTGCAACTATACAAGTTTAGACTTGCCTAGGCGAGCCATGAGACATTATAGTGCTGCTAAAAAGACATCAGAAAAAGGAAAGTTTACAAGCTCCAAATGCCATATCCTTGTGGCTAAATGAAGTCAGCTACGCAACACTCCACCACTGTCTTGCTTCTCCTATCACCAGCATTCAGTAACAAGGGCCCAGTATTATTTATCCTTGTATTTAGAAAGATACATGCCAGTCTGCCTTACACATGAAATACATTTGTGAACGAGGGCATGCTAACTTTGGCAGATTTTTGGTATCAGTAACTCCTGGCACAATTATATTATAAGCAGTTTTGGGCCAGCATGAAGAAGCAGATTTGTTCATTTGTAATTATGAGCTTTGTAATGCAGTGCTTTTGTGGTAGAATGAGTTGGTGCTTGTCAAATGAGAATGGTGCAAATGCCTTCACACAGACACACAAGCATGGTTGAATCTTAAAACATATTAAAATCACTTTATAGGTTCTTAGAATATACTGTTTTTGGTTCCCTGGATATCCTGTAACTAGTCTGCAAATTTTCATGTTGTGCGACCCATATACAGATTGCAGGGAATTGCATAACACTCCACCCTCAATCAGTGGATAAATTACATTGAAAGAAAGAAAAATGATTCACATAGGCAGTGACTCTTGTCAGGTGAGATAGTGAGGAACGTTGTTGCAGCATATCCTGCATCTCACTTGTAGCAGATTGTAGGACTACCACAGACATTACTGGAGTTCGTTGTTCTGGAAGTCCCTTTTTTTTTACCTTGAAGCGCTGTTGAAGGCCACTCCTNTGCATCTCACTTGTAGCAGATTGTGGGACTACCACAGACATTACTGGAGTTCGTTGTTCTGGAAGTCCCTTTTTTTTTTACCTTGAAGCGCTGTTGAAGGCCACTCGTCTGATTGATTATGAAGTCATGTGGGCCGTGTAACCACAAATGCGAAGTGCTAAAAGTTTTGGTCCAACTGTTCTGNTCTGATTGATTATGAAGTCATGTGGGCCGTGTAACCACAAATGCGAAGTGCTAAAAGTTTTGGTCCAACTGTTCTGGAAAACAAATTACATGAATGAATTGTTTTGCAATTGTGTCTTTATTTGCGCCCTTGTTTTGACTGCTGGATGTATACAACTCTCTTTGCAACAAATGTATTCCACCTTGTGGTCGGGGAGACTACCCAAAAAGAACAATTGTGGAATATGATCGCAGTGTAATGCTAGAAATACTTAAGTCATATGATTANGGGGAGACTACCCAAAAAGAACAATTGTGGAATATGATCGCAGTGTAATGCTAGAAATACTTAAGTCATATGATTAGCAATGTTTAGTTCAACAGGACCAACAAGTAGCACTACTCACATAGTTCAAGAAATGAAATAGTTTGCGTTTGACTTGTGCTATCCATTGTTTAGAGCAAAACAATATCNACTACTCACATAGTTCAAGAAATGAAATAGTTTGCGTTTGACTTGTGCTATCCATTGTTTAGAGCAAAACAATATCACTGTGATGTTAAACTTTACAAATACAGAGGATACAAAAAGGCAAGTGATATATGCTCGTTCGCTGGAATCTGAAAGTTCAAGGAGTTGTACATCACAGATTGCACCCTTGACTAGTAGTACAGAGAGCTGAAGTTACAGGAAACGCATGACAACCCCACTGGAAGAGTTGATCCTAACTTAACTTATGGGACCAGATATGATAGCCTACTTGACATCTGAATCCCTTGTAGTATGGGTTTTAAAGAGCTCTCACATTCGATTTCTTCTTTGGAATGGAAAGCCTGATATAAATATTGTGTTTACAGAAATTTTTTATTCTCATATCCATCATTAAATCTCGTCTAGAACCTACAGACTACATGTGTGAAGATAATTCTTCTCTTTTTGACTGGACATGCCATACAGTATGTGACTTAGCTTCGTTTCCTGAAGTACAGAGTAACAACATGGCCTGATTCTTTTGTCCCTCTTTAAAAGATGTCAGAAAAGTTCAGCTCAAATTAGCAAATTTGTTCTTCCAGGTTGATAGAACTTGTCTCTGCTAGAACAATACCACACAAGAGGCTCCATCCTTGGGTGCTAATTGATGCTGCTGGAACACTGTTGGTCAAGGAATATTAAAAGTTACTTGGTGATGTCGAGTCGACAGAGCATGACAGGGATGCATAATTACTCCAATATCTCGTACCTTTACTGTAGCTTTGGAAATAATACTTGTATGCTATATCTAGTACTCTATTATTTTACCATATTATGGTATTATTCTCCACCATTACAGGGAAATGTAAATGCGTTAATAATTTTCAAGGTTGCTGTTAAAATGTATGGTTTTTCAATAATAATGTCGGATGAGAAAGCATTACTGAATTCAAAATACATTTTGTAACTAAGTAAAAAAAAATTTGAAGACAACTTCAATTGTTCTAATGAAAATATGCAGTCTAACAGTTTCATTTTATTATTTATTTACCTACACTTATTAAAGTGTGTGTAAAGTAAACATTAATATGCTAATTATGCTCACACTAAAAAATTAGAATCATTGTGTAATTCAGATTGGAATGTGCAATGGATACACATACTAAACCTTTACCTTCAGTAATTGCCCTGTAATTTTTTCTATAGTGTATGTATCTGGGATCCCTATCCTGCAGTGGCTGGAACGACATTTGGATTGACGGTGGCGTGTTCACGGGCATTTGAGCACAGGTTGCGTTGTACAGCTAACTCGTAGAGTTTTTTTATACTAGGTTCAGCGAACAAAGTTCATTTTTAAAGTATATGATTTTCGATACAAAATCGATACGGTTCACCACTCGTTGCTACGAAGGTGTAGGTAGTACTTTTGAATCACGAGTCCTGGACAGAATGGATGAGTTTTAATTCCTAGCACATTTTATATAGTAATGTTAACAGTTGTTCTAAGGTATGAAAGCCACGGAGTTTCCTGTTTCCATTCCTTTCGTGTATTACTGGTTCTGTGATTAAGTAAAATGCGTATGAAGAGAATTTCATGAAGAGATTTGCCAATTTATAGGTTATTTGTAGCATTCAAATTTCCTCTGTTATGACTGACTAGCTGTCGTAGTAGTGGAGTAAATTTTAGACCTTCAGATGTGATAACACTACTGTCACATATTTGGCTGCAATTACCTTGGTGTTGTTTTAAACACTGGTTCAATAAATTTCAGGTTTCTCGAAAGTTTTCATTTGAGATGGGAAGATTTAGCAGCAATATTTGTACTCAGCTCTCCAAAGACGANTTCAGGTTTCTCGAAAGTTTTCATTTGAGATGGGAAGATTTAGCAGCAATATTTGTACTCAGCTCTCCAAAGACGAAATTAAATAGTGAAGTTTCTGTACATCTGGAAGATATCTTTTGTCAACAATTAACACTTAGAAAGTGTTTTCATAATAGTACCCATGTTTTGAAATCGCCAGAAAATGTGGGTGTGTTTACCTCTGGAAGTGGCAGATAAACATGCCTGGACGTGGAATACTACTGATTTTGAAATATTGAGTGCTGAATAATAACGTTTAACATTTGAGCAAAGTTTTATTGTATTCTTAGTTATGTATATCTGAGTACAGTAAGTTGCCTGGACGTTTCGGAGCATTAGAAATGACAATGTTCATGACGATATTTCACCATATTAGACTTCCTGGCACTATTCNCCTGGACGTTTCGGAGCATTAGAAATGACAATGTTCATGACGATATTTCACCATATTAGACTTCCTGGCACTATTCTATTCGGAGAATTGTGGATTTGTTGAAATCAAATACTATCTAGGCGAGTGGTCTATATTGGGAATTGAATAATTCTGACTCGAGTTTATTTTTCAGGTGAAAATGTGTATCAGTGGTGTACACGTGGATGGTAAAGCCGATTGGCCTGTCACCAGGGACACCCGATTTACGCGAACAGATTTCACCACCAGTGTATTTCAAAACACTTTAGCTCACATGCACTTACGTGATTGGATGGTTTCTGTGCTATGCGTCTCAGGCGTATGTATGCCCGCGAATCACAGACGTACAGTATCAGAGTACCCTAATTCTGATTGGCCAGTGGAATAAGAAAATATCTTCACAAAAAAAAAAACGCCGCCAATAAGCAAAAGGGAAATTGTGGTAAGCCCGTATGGTATTGAAATCTAGCATTTGCGGGAATCTTTTCACCAAATTCGGGCGTTCCTATTTATCACCAATCCACTGGTTCCAAAATCCAACACTAAATGTCAGCCACTTGGCTTTGCAACTCCCATAGCGGTTCACCAGAAAGCACTAACGCCGTAATCGAAGTGGAAAGGGTTATGGTGGCTCTCAACAACGAGGTCTTGAGAGCCGATGAGTGCGAAACGAGGTGAGTAATGGAGCAGCATCGAAATGCCAATCCGGGGAAACGAGNGAGGTCTTGAGAGCCGATGAGTGCGAAACGAGGTGAGTAATGGAGCAGCATCGAAATGCCAATCCGGGGAAACGAACTATCTCCGTGAAAACCCGCCGACCAGCGGAATCGACCGACGCGATACCCACTTGCGGAACTTCAGGATTGACACCGTCGGGAATCGAACCCGTTCGCTTTGGTGGGAGGCGAGTGCTCTAGCCACTGTGACACCGTGGCACGCAGTAATCGGGGGAGAACTAGTGTTTCTAGCATGGTCCAGTAGGACATACATTTTGCACCACTTCCATTCTCTCTCTCTCCGTTGTGCTACTGCCTTCGTTTAGTGATAGGAAATAACCTATGAAATCATTTTCTGTAGTTGAAACGCATTAAATGGCGTTGTACATGAGTTGTTGGCTTATTTGTATGTGCGTGTTGGTACCTAAACGTGTATATGTTTATATACCCATTACATGTAACTTTGCTATATACAACAATATATTTTATATTCACGTTCGTGTACGAAATTACAAAAATTTAAACTATTACAACTACATATATATGTGTTTCTATGTTCCAGAACTGGACGGCGATGACTTTGTGGCCCAGGCATTCGTGTTTCTCGCCGCTGGGTTTGAAACCTCTTCAACTGTACTGAACTTCACACTGTATGAGCTGGCACTGAACCCACACGTTCAAGACGAGCTACGTGAGGAGATCGTCTCTGTCCTGGCCAAGCACGGAGGCAAGGTGTCCTACGACTGTTTCAGTGAGATGCCTTACCTGGATATGGTGATGTCAGGTCAGTAGCCAAGTTGTACTTTTCATTGAACTTCGCCGTGTAATACCGGACTTTTATCGCATCTCATGCAATAGAATAGAGACTCTCAACACATGGACAATGCAAAGCGTGTGCTTTTTTGTAATTAGTAATTAGTATTTCACTACACTGGAAGAATATTTGTTATAGCAGAATATTACTTGTTTGTATATGGCCAAACAGAGAGGTAGTTACTCTTACAAAATGCTTTGCAGTCTAACAAAAATTGTAATGCAACAAAACCTATTTTGTTTGTGTAATATAATACATATTTGAAGTGACGGAAATCTTACATTTGGTCAACAAACTTTGTCTGAAAATTAAATATTTGGTTGACACTGTTATTAATAATCCCACAGAGGGAAATTTCGCAAGAAAGTACTGATCCAGTTGTGAACAGGTTAATTTTTCATCTCAGTAATGCCAGTTTAAATGATGTTTCTCTGTAAAATTTTACTCTCTCAACTCTTGATATGTCCTCAACGTTGATATGTCCATACACTGTACACTTGGTACTAACAGTTTTTCTTGTTTTTTACATCGTAAAGCATAGAACAAATTTAAACAGTTCCACTGTGATAAACATAAGAAATAACAACTCGTTCGGAGAATCTTGTACAATATTGAATACTTCTATCATGAAATGTTTTCTAAAGTGATCATGCATTAATAATGGCCAAGCATCAAGAACCTCTACAGTGATATTGCAGAAGTATCATTCTTCAGTCTTTGGTGTCTGATATGAGCCCACCGTGGCAGTTGCTCGGAGTTCGCCTTCAAATTCAAAGTGCAAATGTCATCTTGCACTGCGTTCTTCAGAAGACGAGGGCGTTTATTTTTTCCGCCTGAAACTATGAAACTGCAAGTTTTGGCATATCTCAGTGGCGAAGCTGATTATAAAGCGGATTACGGTGCCATAGTCCCTGAGTTAGTTTTTTTAGGTGAGCTTGGAGTTAATCCGATGTTCAGTTCAGTACGTAATTATCACTACTCATTTCCGCGTCCCATAACAAGGACCAATTCAGTGGTGCCGCGTTGGTGTTGTTATTTTGACAAGTGCTTTTTTAAAAACTATAAATAAAATTTTCTTAATTACTAGATATGACATCGCATGTAATGTATAATTGGAGCTATGGTTGTAACAAATGTAATACATAATTTTTTTTTCATTATTAATATTTGTCATTATTTTATAGTAATTTCAAAGTCGTAATATATAAAATATATTACAACATTTATTATTAAACATTGCATTATATATTTTTATTATATTTTATGTGATACGTTTTTGAATTTTACGGAGGTGTTTCGAAAGTAAGCTGTATATTTAAACAAACCAACATCGTACCCTTAAGTTTTTAAACACCCACTTTTCCGAATATTTTTTTCAGAATCACTTAGGAAGTACCCAACTCTGCCCTTCCTAGAGAGAAGGTGCCTTGCCGACTACAAGGTCCCTGGTACTAACTTCACCATTCCCAAGGACACCACCGTGATGATTCCTGTTTTGGCCATCCAGAACGACCCCAAAGTGTACCCGGATCCAGAGAAGTTCAATCCTGACAGATTCACTGCTGAAAACAAGAGAAAACGACATCACTTCGCACATCTGCCGTTCGGAGAAGGCCCAAGAATATGCATTGGTAAGTGCTTTCTTCAGTCATGCAGACAGTGTAATCGATTATATAATTTTATTACAGTGTATTTCCGTTGTTTTATTTTACATAAGAGATAGCTGAGTATGGATCAACTCTCAACGCTCACGGTAATTTAAATTTGCGTCATGGCCCTAGTCTTTCCTGCAAATTTCCAAAAGGCACAGAGTTAAACTCTTCTTAAGATTAGGGAATTTTTTTTGTGTAAACACGTCTTTAATATCGGCAAATGCAACTAGAAATGGTTTTGGTATTTCAGAAAATACAGGATGTCGTCTTTCATCTATCTTCGAAAGCTGCGGAGGAACATTTCCGAGCTGGCACTGTGTGTTTTTAGCTGTCAGGGCTGGAAAATGATGGTTGTGTAGTTGCAAGGAAAACCACAACGAAATTGTATATTTTTGATATTTAATACGTCCATCTCTAGCAGGTAGTATTAGTTAAGACTTTTTAGTGACGTAAAAACGGGAAGAAATGGGTTTATTGCATTAAGTGACGCGCCATATTTTAGTACGAACTTTCGTAAATGTAGCTGAGGTAGTTGAGTGATTACAGTACTAGTTGATTCAAAGTCGTATTCAGGGGGCAGGTTTTGATTTTTCTTAAAACGAAAAAATGTATACAATAAGATATTTACGGAATGTTATGTTCATTCAATGAGTTTATAGGTTTGCGGTAACATCTGCAAAATTGTATAAACAATTATTATAGATATAACATTGTAGACATTTGTAGCATGGTATATAAATACCCTACACAAAAATCTTGTTTTCGGCATGTGTCCTGTTATATTCAGGATTTTCTGTGTCCTATCAAAAACAAACTTCAATGGAGTGCTATATTGAAATTTATAATAAATTATTACTTACCTTTCATTTCAACAATCATTCAAAAACACAAACCTGTATAGGTTTTCACTCATAGATTTCCGTAATTTTATAGAATTCATTTTAACAGATCATTGTCTGCAGCTTTAGTCCTCACGTAGCCATAAGGACATTGTTTTTAAAAAAATAATTTATTTCTGTGTATAGGTCGGTTACGTATTTCTTATCGCCCCGTCCTTGCGCATATAACCTCCCTGGATAACGCGAGGGTGTGTACTGTTATCCTGCTTTATTGGTGATATTGTTAGGATATTTCTGGACTAAGGCTGTTCAGTCTGCTACACGTAACTTTTTTAATTTTTCTCTTTAATCGCCATATTACCCAGAGTTCTCTTTTTTTATAATTAGATTTAACAAAACACCACATACGGCAATAATTGACACTACGTAAAGTTTTAGAATAAAAAATTGTTGAATGTTTTTCTTATAATAACTTATAGAAACCCCACATTTAGTATATACGAAAAATATCAGTTAATCAAAACTTACACAAATTTTATAGACTATTTCAACTATTGCTTAACACGATAGTTACCAGTATTCAGATATCTTGTGAATAAATCTAATCCCATAATACTGTATTTAGTAGTTCCAATTCTGTTCTTGATTTTATGTTCCGGGAATTCGCGAACTTTCGAGACCTTTCCATAGTCCTTTAAAAGAAGTGGAATTTAGAGGTTTGGGTGGCTCTGAACCTTGGGGTCTTGGGAGATGATGATGGTGAAGCGAGGTGGTTAAGTAACAGAGTCGGAATTCAGGAGCGGGAGAAACGGCATATCCCCGAGAAAACCCGCTGACCAGTGGCATCGTCCAGCAAGATTCCCACGTATTCCAGCATATAAAATACAACTATGTAGAATTTTGTCTTTGTTTTATTAATATTGGAGTACATGCAACTATAAAATGTCATCAATATCTAAAGTGTCAATCTAACTTACGTCACACGAATTTATAACAGGAAGGTGTACTACAATATTTTCTATGAGATCGTTGTTTGTTGGAAATACGCGTATCTCAATAGCCTAAATAAATCTTCTGGACGTAAAGCGTTTTGCCAGAAATACAACAACCAATCATCTAAAACCTTATAGTTATGCTTTAATCATTTCAGGTGTAGTAATAAAAATCGTAACAATATAAAAAAAATTATAATAGAGTTTGCCTGCACAGTTTTCTTCACCTCTGAACATATTATCTCGTATACACTCGTCCAAGTCTGAGATGTTGCAGAATATGTGAAACAATGGTCGGTCCTGTGCAAATCCACGAGCTAGCACCAATACGAGCTTAGCGGTTTCCTAGACAATTATATTACTTGCTGTTGAAATACCATTTTGTAATTAGTTTGCTTCTTGTGCCTTGTATCTATTGAAAACCTTTCCACACTTTATATTGGGACCTTCGTCATTAAGACTTTCCTTAGTATTGTACAAACAACAATATTTCATTTTGCAACACCTGAAACGAAATATGAATGTGCACGTTAAGGGGTTAAGAGATAGGAGAAAAGTTCAACCGTATGAGCGCAGTTTAACATGCGGGCTTTCATCGCGTGTAATAAAGTTCAACCATTACAGGTCTAACTTGCTCAGTTAGAGTTCAGCGACGGAAACGCTGTGAGCCAGCTTAGCGTCTTTCGCGTATAGTCTATTCGCAGTTTCTTCGCTCTTTCAGAATCAAACATTTTGAAAAATAACCTCATGCAAGATGAGTTTGGTTGTTTTCTAAATATGTCATGTACCTCACCGTTTTTTTCTTCTGTTGGCATAAAAGTATCCTATGTTTTGTTAATTTCAACTTTTAATCATATTTTATTTATCAATCATAATATATTAGAATATATTATAATGATTAAAATATTCCTCTGACTCGATTATAATATTCCTCTGACTAACAAAGCTTAATCAAGTCTATAAAATTACACTGAAGGGACAGCGTACCGCATTCGTGTGCGATTATTTTAATAACATTTTCCATAAGAACTATTTCCGGTTAAATATTACCATCACACCTATTTCCTCACATATATTTTTAATATGAATAAAAATAGGAAGAAAATCGGTGTGTTGATAATACTTAGCAAGAAATAATTCCTATGGAAANGCTATCTCTTCGTTGTAATTTTCCAGACTTTATTAAGCTTTGTTTGCATGAGGTTAAGGGATACCTTGAAAGTAAAACTTTAGCAGGGCTTTAGAAAAGTTGGGATAAACCGTAAATTGACTACTGGATAGACGGAGCGCCAAGCGAACCTGTTTAGTGTCGCCAGTATCGCTCCCTCGCTTCTCGGCCTTGAACCGCCGCCGATTTCTCATATGCCCCCGGAAGGCCGTGCTGTCACGAGACCAGGAACCGAAGTCCCCATAACTAGTTAAGTGGGTTTGCAAATCTAGTTGCAGCCCGACAGACTTGGGTCAAATCATTGAGCCGGTGACGGGCGGCTGTGTTAAGGTTTTAGCTGGGCTTTGGGCCCATATATATATATATATATATATATATGTTAAACACTGT
The DNA here is from genome assembly GCA_002778355.1 of Clitarchus hookeri. Taxonomy (NCBI): domain Eukaryota; kingdom Metazoa; phylum Arthropoda; class Insecta; order Phasmatodea; family Phasmatidae; genus Clitarchus; species Clitarchus hookeri. The sequence goes on from NQII01007509.1 coordinate 57,252, forward strand.
TGCTACCTTAATAGATTTACGTGTAGGTGTTATCGGTGTAGGAGTGAAACTCTCCACCAGTCTCCCGACTAGCGTGTTGTAGTGTCGTGATGTCTGTAGAACATGTAGTGTTGTTGGCAAGTGGCTAGTTTGGGCCTTGAATGCGCGAAACAGTTTCACGTATAGTGAAATCCAACTGAGAAGAAAATTTGCATAAGACCAAAACGTCCAGTGTCGCTGCACGAAGGGGTGAGGTGGTCCAGTTCAACAGTGAATTACATAAAATTTTCTCGTGTAACGCCTTTGTGTTTTAAGACAATTTTATTAGCAGCCTCAGGCATTTAAATTCTTTTTAATTAAATTAAAACCGGCAATATTAAAAATTCCCGTTTATTTTTCTTCAACGAATACACTAACGTAGAGTCACTAAATAGGCAGTGCTGCCAATGTCCTCTTTTTCTGAGGGACTATCAGACGGGGAGGGGAATATTATTGGACCCCTGGGCCTGCTAGGGAAACTCAGTAAGCCCATTAAATGTTAGCTGCGGAGAGAAACCTCCGTAACTACAAATTGGGATGATGCAGCGTGTTGGGAGGGGGCTAATCTTACTTCTTCCTAATCTCTCTGTAGGTCATATGAAGCCCCGTTGGATGATAAAGGGCCACTCATTGGGTCCGGAGTATGAACATCGGCTATGAACATCGGCAATTTTGAAAAACCTTGGAGGGGCGGGAGCTGCTTCGCGCGCGAATATTACCTGTTGAAAAAACGTAAGTCTCGCAGCGTGGTATTTAACAGCGCGGTAGTAGACGGCGATGTTATCAGTTTGGAGTATACAGCGCTAACAGTGACGCGTGGTTTCTCCTCCCTCCAGCAGCAGACGCTCGGAACAGCCCTCCCCTACACTGCTTTCCCCTTCTGAAGCACCAACTAAAATTGCGCTAAGGTTATCTTCTCATTTGAACTTCACTATACACAGCAGCCTTAATTCTTACTGCAGTGTGTGTGCGTGTGAGTGTGTGATGTTGCGAGGTGTCATGTGTCCAGGTATGCGGTTCGGCCAGATGCAGGTGAAGACGGCCCTGATTCACATACTGTCCAACTTCCAAGTGAGGCCGTGCGCCACCACGCCCAAGCCTCCGCTTGCCATGAAGCACTACGGAGGAACTCTCATCCCTCGCGACGAAGTACCCCTCACTTTCACCAGCGTCGCCAACTGAGAAGATTCGTCGCAGCAAGAGTATCTTTCAGCCCTTTCAATCCTGCCTCGAGGCTCTTCGAGCAACATCACCATCTAGAGGAGTGAAAAGTGCTTGACTTGTGCTCATTTCTAATAAAAAAAAACCATGCATTACAGTATATTACCATAGAGTTATTTTTAATGTTATACAAATTTCATTCCAGGGGAAATTTTGGGGGAAATAATACAACAGTTACAAATCATGAAATCATACAAATTTGTGTTAGAAGCATTAACTTAAAAAAAAATCCAATAATTAACAACTGCGTTTAAAATCCATATTTATATAAAGTATTACATATTCTCAACTTACTGGATTTAAAATAAACAACCAACATAATGACTGTTTTTTTCCAATAAGGTGGATTTTTTTCTGAAATGAGAAAAATAAAACAATTTTCGGTAAATGATTACAGGCTAATGCTGAAAACTTTCCAAAGTTCTAGTTTTGTTATTAAAATTATCCTGTCAAAGTAAATGTTTCATCTGAATTCTTTGATATTTTGGATGAATTGTGTGGAGCCTTATTCAAAATTTGCGCGTTAAGCTTTACATGCTCCTTCGCTCCTGAGAAATACTCTGATGTCTCTGTGGGATGATTCTTCAGAATTGTTTTATCTGCCACGCATGTAATGCCTCATAACTAAGTAAGCTGTACCTGGTGCATTTGACAGACACGTTACAGAATTACAATTTTTTTTTTCCCGCACGGGGTCCGCTAACTATGTTTTCACGCTTTGCGCACAAAGCAACAAATCTCCGTTTTCTCTATCATGACTGCCATCTTTTCAACTAGAGATGGTGAAAAGACGTACACATTCTTCGGCTTCGAAGGAAGGTTTCTACACCTCGCTCTTTCAGATCCAAGGTCCATTACATAACGTCTCCAATATAGGTAAAACGAAGTCGTGAAGGTCATTCTACAAAAACACCGTAACATGTTGGAACATTTATTATTTCTATTTTCAGTGTTTGTGAGTTATATAAGAATTTGCGCGATAACAATTAAGAAAATACTCAAAATTGTATCAACCAAAATAAAAACTTCCGATTTAGTGTTTCCTCTATGTAGACTAGCAGACACCGTGGCAGCGCGAGGGCAATATTTCTCTACCACTTAAAAATTGTCAGCCATCCTGGCTTTTAGCGGGAGTGCATCACCAGACACTTTCTGANGCCAGACACTTTCCGAGTGCATGTAAATATGTTCAGATTTTATTGCAGAATTAATTATTTTATTTCTATTATTGTAAAACCCATTCTCTTAACTTTCATCGTACACTCTAAACACGAATCAGCGATCTCAATCAGTGAAATAACATTCACTGAAAGTAAGTTGATAAGCTACTGCCGACTGGCAAATCATGGAAATGCACTCGGAACAAGTGACTTATGGCTGTTGAATTATCGATATACAATGGGACTCACAAATATAAAAGAAATTTAATTATCATATTAATTAATTATCAGGCACTGATTATCAATCACTTAATTTTCACAACTTTCACCAATTCAGTTCAATTCTCACTGTTTCAGATTTACAGTCTAAAAGTGGTTTGTATTTGGAGTTATTGAAAAAATATATATAATATACATTAAAAAATAACTACTTGAGTGGTAATGGCTAAACAATTTTTTTATGTTTGGTACCAGATATTAGCGGCATTAATTAGATTTATTCTCAGTCTTATGTCCGTTCGCCTGAATGCACAGTTTATTTAGTGTGTAATGTGAAAGCTGCCAGACGTTCAAAGAATAATCTCCACGCACGTTTATTTAGTTAGTATCAGACAACATGCAAGTTGGAATTAATTAAAATGTTAGTAAGCTTCTCCGTCTATTGGTACTCTAAACCTGAATTCACATATTCACCATAAACAGGCTTTTTCCATCAGATCGGTTGTTTGCATATTTGAGGCAGAAATTATTGCGAAACGTCTGAGTTGCTGAATTCAGTTCCATAAACTACCCAGAATATACATAAAACTAAAATATGAAAACGATGATTACTATTCAATGCGGTTGTCGATTGTAAAAAAAAATCGCGATTAATCTCCGTGTACAAAACCAAGTTTCCGACTAACACACTCACTCTTCAACGCACAGCCCAAACCGCTGGACGAAAAAACATGACAATTTAGATATGGCTTCTCCTAAGTGTGCAGGCTTCTATTAAGAATATATTTTTCCTAATTCTGCCCCTAAAATAGAGAAAACAGGTAAAATATGTTTTTGAGGACTCTGCGTTAAAAACTAGTCTATACGAATGGCTGAAAATTAGTTTAAGGATTTTTTTAAATTTTAAACCTTAGGAGAGTTAAAAGGGGTTAAATATGTTTTCGGGGACTCTGCAATAGCTCACTAACCCGATCAGATTGTTGTGCTGTAAGCTTCTGAAGGTAGCCAGTACAGAAATTTTAAAATTACTGTTAAGATTCTTTTTGTTTTTTAATTCAACAACGAAGAGAGTGAAATAGGTAAAATTTGTTTTCGAAGTCTCTTCAGTAGCTATGAAACCATATAAGAAATAGTTAATTCTCTTTGCTTTAAGATATTGGTTGTATAAATACATACACAAAAATTGATTTCCGAATTTTTTTAAAATTCTAAATTAGATGATGAAATAGTTTTGAATGTGTTTTCAGTGAATTGTATGTTACCCTCAGTATACCGTTTCCATTCCTGTAATCTTCAAACTAACACGTTTTGCTTTTGAAAAATGCATGGCTAGAAATTAAACCTGTCTCTTACAGACACAGAAAAAATGTTTCTTTTCCCTTATAGTCGCAGAAAAAAACTGTCAGAACTGAGCAGAACCTCTATTTAAATAGCTTATTTTCGCAGACTGCGAAGTCAGTAAAATACATAGCGCAATGTTTTTTTCCTTATAAGGTTCTATAAGTGTGTGTAAACTGCATTTCATATCGCGGTTAATAGTTTAATACGTTATTTTATATTAAGAGTTATTTGGTACATTGTCCCCGTTCCAGTTGCACAATAGCCATCTTTGAGTAGAAACATTTAATTGGTTTCTTTGAAAAGTACTTCTAGAGAACCGTCGAAATCACAAGTTATAACAATGGCGAGGCAGTTTGTTTATATTTTGTTTTCCAACAAAGTTGAGACTTTTCCCACTACACTAATATTAAACGTATAACTTCGAAATAATATTGTAGTTGCGTTATAACTATAAATTCTCAGAAGACGAAAATAAGTTAATACATTTTTTTATTCTGTAGTCCTGTAGTTCTGAAGCGAATTGACAAATATAAATATTAAAAAATAACTGCTCCAGCTGATGTTACAAGGATTGAGCAACTACAACAATATAACAATATAATCAACCTTTATGGTTTGTTGAAGTTGTTCGAAGAGGTAGAAAATAAGTACAAATCTGTGGACACATTTGTAAAAATATATGATGCAGTCCATTACACTGCTAACATCTACTCGCATGGTCTGTCGCCACACAAACGTCTCTCTAAGGCCATAATCCCCCATTAATGTTACTGCTAAAAAGCTGCAATAGCACAGGCTCCAAGTAAAGCCTTGGCAAAAAGATGTAATCGAGATCATATTCCGCCCATACCACTCATTACATCCGAGTACCCATACGAATTCAAGAGACTACATTACCTCGTCAAGGCCTGTTTTTCTATGATTATAATAAAAGCACAGGGAGAGTCGCTAAATGTGACAGGGAGAGATTTGGAGTTGCGTGTATCGTACGGCGGCGCTATCTGTGTCACTCGTTCAGAAAGAGCGTATATAAAGAAAATCACATATTTTTATTCGCTCTCAGTCCCGACAAGAAAGTACGAGAACTTAGAACTTGAACGGTAAATAGAACATAGGTATAAGTTTCTTGCAACATATCCGCAATCATATCATTGGCAATTACAGTAATACAAATAAGTGATTTCGGTCGTTTTGGTTGTAAAGAATTCATGATCGATGAACTGTTACATAGTAAATTGCCAAAAATATCCCATTTTACTGTCTCATAACGTGAATCGCTGCACCATGTGCTGGTCTTCTGTCTATATAGAGCTTTTAGAGTGACTGTCTTCCACAAATGTAGGTCTATTTATTGCCTTAGAATTATTAAATATTTCAGTATACAGAATTCTCTGCTCTTTGACTCATAATAGTGGTTTAACTAGACCTTCCCTCTCCCTCCCAACCACACTCTTCCCAGCGCAGACAGGTCAGAATAAATTTTTTTACAGAGGAAGTTAGTCATAAATCTTACGCTATTTAATTATTCCCGTCAATTTTTCATTATTTAGTTTCTTCCTATTAGTAACAGGTTATAACTCTGACGGATAAAGCGGGAAATCATTTAAGGTTTTCTAATATTTTAGTCATCCATTAATCTAAATTTGGCATAACAAGTGTTACGATTGGTCCCGTTGTGCAACGCCTGTCTAAGCGGAAACTGAGGGCGACGTCCGTCAAAGAGGCCGCAGACGCGCCTATAACGCATAACATCGGACCGGAATCGATTTCAGCGACCAGTGGAGAATTGCGCAAAGAGACACGGAAGTCGTGAATCCGGCTAGCCTAAAGGCATATCAGAATAATTAGAACAAACGGCGAGGAATCTCCGCCTACGACGCACAACGGGAACCAATCGGAAGGAATTACTTAAATACACAGGTGGCGGGGTGAGAAGAGTAAACTGGGCGCCGAGGACCGACATCGACACAGTCTGCGTGGGTCAACAGGCGAGTCAACACCAGGTCCGAGGGCGTCGTCCGAAAAGGAGGTCCGGGTGCGAGTCTAGGGTGAGCTCCTTATATATCATGTAATCTTTCTTCTCTCTCCTAAGTAACCTTCCTTTAATCCATCTCTCTCTCTCTCTCTATTCCGTTGGACTCTTACATTAAATATTCCTGTAAAAAGTGCTAACTGTTCAATGAAAGTAAAGATTATATTAACTCTTTATAATTGCTCTTATTCTGAGCTTACCCTAATTCCTTATACTAACCCTTAATATCCTAAGAGTTTATGAGCAGGTAAGTCTCATGACACAAGGCGTAACAAAGTATGCAACAAATTCCTGAAGTGGAAAGTAATTGGATTCTTCACAGTGCGTGGGTCATAAATTAAATAATTTGAAGTCAATACAGAAAAACAAAAACGGATAATGCTAGACAAATGTTATTCCCAATTTAATAAGTAAATTTTTTCACAGATATGCTCAAGAATTCTTCCGTATTAAATTTGCACATTTCACTGCTTTGGAAGACAATATGTTAATGGATGTGTACAAAAAATGTCCTGTTCTAATAGAAGTATTCACAATAGCATTCTTCAGCATGGTCTGTTGCTAAAATATCCCAAAAGTTTTCCCGCTGGAGACAGTTAAAAATCCTCTTATATTGTAAGGAAAAAACTTGTCACCCCGTTCAAAAAAAGTAAACATTCATTTGGGGCATCCAGTATACCCTAAATTTGTATAATATTGCTATGCGCGTTTTTTTAAACAAAATAACCTGAATTGTAGGCATTTTATTTAAGATAAATTTCGTTCTGTATCAGAAAACTTAAGTTCTCTGGTTGGTCATATATGTATTACCATAAATTCACTATATACAGCATCGTGTATCCGCGTTATTGCCCATAAGATGCATTAGTATAGTGCATTTTGGCGAGCAGTCACCCCGGCCACTGTTTGTTTGTCAAAGTTCATGTTGAAAACTTCACGAGAAGAACCGAGCTTAATACGAAGTGGTTATGGTAATGTTTGAGAAGCCAATGCAGTGTGCTTGGTTTCTGTAGCAGGCATGAGGTTCGGCCAGATGCAAGTGAGGACCGCCCTTGTGCATATAGTGACGTCATACAAAGTGCGGACCCGTGGGGACAATCTTCGACAACCTCTGGAGATGAAGCCTTCTCTCAGCGCTATGAACACCAAGAAGCCGATAAAACTATTGCTCACGAATATTGAGTGAAACTTGAACCGAAAAAATAGTTACACAATATATTTTTTCTTATTTAATCAAATTTCTACAGAATGAACAAAGCAATAAACGATGCAAATCGCCATGTCCATATTTGCTGAGAGCCTTGTTGCCTGACTACCACGCGCCCACTGTCGTGTACCCACCTTCTGTCCCGCGCATCTGCCTAGCTTCTAGATATTATATAAGACAACAAAGCCGGTCGTTATAAAGTAATAAGCAAATATATTGCGGTAAGCATTTTTCCTTAACTTCGTGTACGCTAGTTTAATTCGTAAGGGGCTCGTTTTATACTCGGCTTCGCATAAAATCAAACTTAGTGTCGCGGAAAATTATTTAATCTCCATGTTTGTTCAGTGCTTCCACTTTGCATACACGCTAAACTGATTGTCGGCTAGTCAAAGGTATGAGCAAGCGAGGTGTAAGCTTGGCGCAAATCGGGATAAACGCCACGACTCAAAGCTGCTAATCGCATGCCCCGTACAAGTCTTGTTAACACGAATGTACAGAAGTACAGTTGGGTAGAGTAAAAAAGAACCGGAAACATGGTACATTTTCCCTGGTGGTCGTAGAACACATTAACTCCAAACCTTCTTAATGTGCGAAGTCACAACAGCAATGCTAGGTGTGCTGATTAGACACTATTACGATTTTTGTGTTGTTAACATGACCCCGCATTTCTTGTTGCCACCTTCGGGTGGAATTCTATCTGATAACAATTCACAGATATCTCATTAATCTTAATCTTACAATGACTGGCCTCCTATCGATTCAGGAATTACATTTACATTTACACGCTTCGGTTGCTATGGTGAGTTTTGTCAACTGGAAAAACATGAATGTACATGCCTGAAAAGTTCTTTCTTCGCAAAATGCCATTTGTTTCGTTATAAATAGTGATTCTTCCTGTGGTTGTGTGAAGTAAAACTTCCATACTTAAAATGATTAAGTAGACATTGTGATTTATTCTTCCTTCTACAACTACTTAGGAAGTATTTACGTAATTTGCAGCTTTAGTGAAAGTCAATCAACTTCCTAAACGTTGCAGTTTAGTATATCAATAAACAATGTCTATTTGTGGGCAGTAAAAACAACCATCATCGAAAAACAATGCACTCATAAATCTGCGGCGAAGTTGTGAGGAATGCTGGAGAGGAGCGTTTTGCCCCAACCACCTCGCCCGCAAATTAGATAAATTAAAATCTAATGAAAACTGCACCTTCGACCTATAATTTCAGTGATTAAAGAAATACATTTCCGAGATTTCTTATGGTCTTATGAAGGTCATAATTTCTTGATGAATGGTTATGCTGTTTTTGAGAAAATCGTTAAAACCATTATAAGCCACGCTGAAAGCTGTTCCATATAACATTAAATGCATTATGAAATTAATGCTAGAGTAGGCACTTCTGGTGTCTGACGTCTGTATTCCACGCAAGTTTCAATTATATCACAAATGGCCGTGAATATTTTTTTAAAATATAAACAGACAATTTTTCTTGCAGGTACAGATAATATTTAGTGAATAGTGAAATGCTGTCGTCATTTGGTTTAAGTGGCATGGTTAGATCTAATTAAAATGAAGTCATAGAATTGTTTTATAGTTTTTTTACTTAAGGTGCCAACAACTTATTAATAAAAATTAATTTTTGTTTAACATGCTACGATGTTCAGTGAGTTTATATGATGTGTAAGATTTTGATTCGGTCTTCTCGAAACACTTCGGGAAAGGTAAAATGAGAAAAAAATCTAAACAACCCTAAAATTATGCGTAGCATATCCGCTTTTGTTGTTCGGCTGTAAGTACTGGCGATTCAGTGGAATAAAATGCACGTGTGGATCCACCACTATTAAAATATTACTCAAGGTTCAACAATTTTATTGTAAAATACTTCTTAATTTCCAGCCGCCGAGCAAAATTTTTACGTAGTTCGGTGAATAGCACCTTACAAGTTTTGAAGTTTTCACGTAACTTTTGGTTTGAGAGGAATTTTGGGAAATATGTTTCGTCCTCGATACGAAGAGAATTCGCATGCGACAGTGAACGCACGGACCGTATCCTGTAGCGTTGCTTATGCGAACTGCTGAGAAAAAGGTGAGTAGCATTCATTATACTACATTAAAACTAAGGACGATTTCCAACGATTCTCATTTCTTTTTGCCACTGTGATTACACCTTGAGAAAATACTATTGTACTTGTAGAGCTCTGATCTCCTTCAAGTTATAATCTGCATGTAGTTTATTACAGTCTTCGTGTGACGCCCTGTAATCTTCGGCACATACATTCATTATGTAAGCCAACAGCGTAATTTATGTTTAGGTTTGCGTTGTACGGGTATATTCATAAACCCGAAAATTAGATTTTTTTTTCTACGTAACACTTTAGTAATTTTGCTCAAATCAGGCACCATAATACTCACACTTCACTCGAAAGGTTTTCGTAAAATAAACTGAAAATTACAACTACGAAACATGTGAGAATGAAAATAAGATATCTGTCATGAGTCCAAGTAGTCATTAGTTTGAACGTTAAAAAATATATCACAGTAGTAACAATGCACTGTATAGCATATTTATAAACAATCTACTGAAATAACAGAATCTTTCTACATTAATCTAGAATGATTGGTTTTATATAAGAAAAATGTATTCATAATAATGCAAAGTAGGCTTACGTTGTCCCGTATCCACGTTGTATTAAATTAAACTTAGTAAATTTACCAAGCTTTTGTAATTTTGCTAACAATACCTTCTGCGCAGCGTCTTTTAACAAGAAGAGTCTGTAATTTTTTAAAAATAGGTTTGTTATTTCAGTTTGGTGGATTTAATTCGTACATTATATTTTGAGAAAATTGTTTCACTTTCTGCACACTGAACATAATGCAGTTTTTAGAAAATTCAGTTTTAATAAGCAGGAATGCTTTGTTTTATAACTTTCAGAAACATTTCACTTATCATTATACGTAAACAAATCTTCAAAAAGATATAGAAAAAATTATACCGATATCAGCAGATAAGATTGGTTTAGCTCTCAAATGTATCTACTACGGCCTGACCTAGCGCTCACGATTTCTGCTTCAGCCTTGCGCGCGATAATAGTCTATGCGAGCTCTTCAGCGCTACCATTTTTACTGATCCTGGTTACGTACAGTACCCGTCAAAAATTGCAAGACTATTGGTACATTTGTTAAAATACTTTCCTGCTTTAACATTTTTGAGGTAATCTTTGTTATAAAATGTTCTAACATTTATACTGTCAAAACACATCTTAGCATGATTAAATTATTTAAATTGTTATAATAAGTTGTAAGTTATGATTTTTGAAAAAGATTACGTAAATCTGGAATTATCATACACCTTATTGTGTAAAAATTTATGTAGACACAATTATTTTACAGATATTTTAATGTAATGTTTTTTAAAAATTGCTTTTATAAATACATTTGGAAGAAAAAATCAAACGAGGGCCATAATAAAATTGCAAAAATATTTTTGTAATTTCGTTAATTGAAATCACAGTGTAAGAAAATTAGCTATAAATGCGCCAAAGTTGAAAACTATATATGTTTCCTACCAGTTGAGCTAGCGAGATGGCGTTTCCAGCGTTAGTTAGTTATCTTTCCACTTAAAATATAACGTTACGGGTCACCACCATGAAGCGGCAGGCAGCAGCTAATGACTTCGGGAAGGATTTCTTCAAATTAATTAACACTGCCACCTTCGGGAAATTGATGGAAAATATGAGGAAGAGATAAGTAATGAAACTGGCGTGTACCGAAAGAAGAGCCACGAAATTAATGGCCAAGCCTTAATTCAAGTGTCGCACAATTTATACTGAAAATGTAACTCTGATAAAGATGGAAAAAGCATAAATCTCATTTGATAAGCCCATTTATGATGGGTTTTCAACCCTCGACCATAGCAAGACGCTGATGTACCCATTCAGCTGAGATATTATGAAGGCCAAATATAATGGCAACGTCCATCTCGCATAAACAGTTAGTGGAAACTTCATTTACGAGATTCATACAAATGATTATTATAAAGACCTCGCTGCAGACCTCGCCTTCATGTCGGAGTTCGACAACAGCTGCTCCCCTCCCACAAATCCATGCTACTCTGCAACGAACAAGAAGGTCGTGGGAAAATTTAAGGACGAGTGTGGTGGAAAAATAATGAGCGAGATTGTATGGCTACTTGCAAAAATGTATACTTACAAATGCGGTAACGAGATAATGAAGATGAACAAGGGTATTCAGACATCTGCAATCAAGAGTAAAATTAAATTTGAAGATTGTTAATGCATCATCAATCAATGACAGTCAACGTCAGCAATATATAAAGTCATACCATCATGTTCTCTACAGGCTGACAATCAATAAATTGGTTCTCTCATGGTATAATAATAAAAGGATTTTTTAAGATGTTGGGAGACATTCAGTGCCATATGGTTGAGTGAATATTTTTTCTAGCATTGTTTCAAACTGATATGAGACAGTCAATAAACGCATGTAATGATTATATGGAATGATGATGATAATAATCTGCCGTTTTTTAGTGACAGTTTTTGCCCAGCCGCATGCTGTAGCCCTTGGAAGGCATTATCTTATCAGGTGTGTTGCAGATAACTGGTGTCACACTGTAGCTCGTGCAAGAGGAATATTTTTCTTGTCACGTGTAACGTTGATGTGTCCTGGAGTCCTGTTTTTAGTTTTATCTAATGTGACTACTATTCTGCTTCCACAATTTTCTTCTCATGCGTACTTGTGCACAAGAATTTGACATCTATGTTGAGCCTCCGACCTGGGTTTATAGCTATTTCCTGGGGGATTTCATCACCAATCCTGAATTGTGAAAGTGAAATGGTATTCATGGCAGAAATGCACTGCATTAACTGATGGTAGTATCGTACGTGCTTTTCTTCTTGATTTATGCGCTGTTCCCAACTAATTTTTTTCCCTCTATATATCCGTCTTTACTATTGTTTATTGCTGTTTTCTTAATGTGCTTTCCTTTGTCCACTTAGTTTTTTTTTAGGTGGGAAGTTTTCTTTTTTCGGCCTTGTAAGCCACCAGTACACTATGCTTCAGCTATCACTAGACATCTTATAGCTTATATATTTGTGTAAATATATAAAACAGAAATCTCAGCGGTGTTTGCTAGTGCCGTGTACTACACGCTCGGTCCCAAGTCCGGGGAGTTCTGTGCACAGTTGTTTAACAGCTGTTCGGACGGTAAAGTGTGAGGAAGAGTTGGCAGACAACAACTTCCAGGTTATCGACCCCGAGACTGCACCAACGAAAATGAATTATACATATATAAACACATTTTCTCCTCCTCCCATGCAAGAATTTCTTCCTGAACTTTTTACTCCTTATACATACATTCAAAATGTTTTTTGAAAAATATAATGAATATTAAATAAATCATAATCAATACCTTTAGTGTGTCATTCCCGACTTAAGCCAAGAAAGTGGTCAATAATAATACTTGTAATAAATTAAAAATTAAAAAAATCATTATCAATCAGTCTAGCATGTCGTTCATCGACTTAAACCATGAAGACGGCCAATAAAACTACTTGTAATAAAATTTTAATAAAAGAAAAAAGTATACATTTTTTGAATAATGATGGAAGAGGCATTGCTGGTATTGTAATGAGTATAGCGTATTTAAAACATTACTTCTCAGATTTCTCCTATATCCGAGTTGTCTAAGGTGTTTTTTGGACACTTTAAGGTTCCACAGTTCGATCCTGATCTATTACAACAAATGTTTTGAGCTATCGAAATAAAAATATTAACAGTGCCACTGAGAAATGTTCTTAAATATGTGAACTCTTTAACGTTAAATTATCTAAACAAGCTAAGATAAAGAAAAACAGTTTCTTTGGGGATTTTTTATAAACCTGGAGTGGCAATGAATTTAAAGTTAATATGAAGGGCAGTGAGAACACTGCCAATGTTTTACAAGGTAAGGCTTGTTACATGGATAAGTTCAAAAGTTATATCAAAATTCAAAAATTAATATTAATTCATACCATTATTAGTGTTAAAATAAAATTTACCTCTATATTGTACCAGCTTTAATAAAACAGTATAGATAAATACATTTACTGCGTCTGTTTCTTATTCATTCCTTTCTTGAAAAATTGTCTATTATTAATTAATAACAACACTTTCATTGTCATGTGCTTTTCATCTACAGCTCCATATGGGTTGATAATTTTCATTCTATGCTCCTACTTTCCAGCACAGATAAGTATTTGTTTTCCGTCAAAATGCTTGTTCAGAATACTTTCAGGGTAATTGCTCTAACGAATGCAAAAACGTAAGTATGCCTGTCAGAATTGATCAAGTATCGAGCCTAGTGGAGTATGTTTATATACATAAGTCCATTCCTTGGTTCGGATACAGCCTTAATTACACTTCATTCGACAAAATTTAATTTACTGATTAATTGTAAGAACAGTCACCTTTGTAGAAGATCACAATCCCAAACTGTTAACACTGAGTCACATTGTAAACCTTAGTAAGTCTAAAATATTTCTCGACTAGAAAACAATCATTTCCTGTCAATTTCCCTTCAAATAAGAACGGAATTAAAACAATCCTACTGATATAATTCGTGATTAGTATATAATTTTTAATTGTTAGCGCTAAAAGTACTCGTATTTCATCATGAACACCTAAACTATAGTAAAATATTAAATTCAACGTAATAACAATGACCGTTATATATTTATGATAACTCATTTTCGCAGAGGTGAATAAAACTAAATTGTATTTGATATCACTGCAGATTTCCGCAAATACAGAATTCTACGACAGAAACGAAACATATGCCATGGTCGCCACTAGTAAATCACGAGTTGGGTATTCACAGCTGCAACGAAAGCTGATAACTCGCCTTAGACCGGCTCGCCTTTAGCAGAACATGAACGAACACGTGGGTGAGCCGAGGCCAGGGTGATGACCTATTTTTTCCGGCTGCGGAACTGGCAACACCGCACTGGTGGCGAGGTATTTTGACTTTTGTGTCACCTGCTGTCTGCTAACTCCCAGTCGAGAACACTAGTGCTCCTCTGAATCATCCCAAGAACTAACAAAAAAAAAACTGGTAAGAATTTTTCCTATTCCGTGGCAGCTCTAGTGTATATCTTTACTCAATGCCACGGACCTGATCACTTTATTCATGCTTCCGTCAAGTGGCACTCTGAAATTATTAGAAAAAGTAATTATTTTACAAATTTGCTAATTCTTACATGCATATTCATTAATAAAAATTAAAATCGAAGAAATTATATCAGCATTCAGAAATGTTTACCTAACACTTTTAATTCAACTTTAAACCATGGAAGTTCTTTCGCTAGGTCATTAACAACTTTACTGAGCGCATTACAGTAAGTGTACCCGTTAAAACAAATGTAAGTAGGGGAAGTGATATTTTTCAAGAATTATTTCAAAAGTGCTCGAATAACCGTGAACAACCTATAGTCATGAGCTCCTGTATCTTGCTGCCAAATGTGTGTGTATGTGTGTATATATATATATATATATATATATATATATGTGTGTGTGTGTGTTTGTGAGTGTGTGTGTGTGTGTGTGTGTGTGTGTGTGCCATAATGTTTGGAAATCAAACCCCCGAACTGCGGGAGGCAATTCCTTATAAAAATTAAGTCGAAAATATATGCGACACCATATATCTAAACAGAACATTAAAGGAGATTTGAGCATGTGAACATTAGATTTTGAAAACGTATTTTCGCTTAATGCCCTGTACTTTCTGCCAACTTTCTGTTCGCGTATTAAACGCCCAAACTACGGGAGGTGATTCATTATGACACATAAAGTCGAAAATATTTAGGACATCGTATACTTAAACTGAATATAAAATGGAATATGAATGAGCCTATGAAAATTAGGTTTTGAAAGTGTATTTTGCCGAATGCCTGGTACAACACCTACACAAACTCACACGCACACACACACACGCTCTCTCTCTCTCTCTCTCTCTCTCTCTCTCACACATATATATACAATCTGTGGCTCTCACTTACGTAATCAAATAATGTTAATATGTATGTGCATTTGTGTCAGTGTGTACAGTGCAGAAAATTTCATAATATATACAGTTTATTAGACTCGTGTAAAGTGTATTTTAATGTTTCTGAGGTAATTTAATATGTTGTAGTGTTTGATATGTGTATACGGTGTAGTTCTCGTGCAGAACTTCTCTGGAGTTAGTTCATTCTTACCATTTTACCAATATCAGGTATCCATGCAGAAATGTTTACTTTTCTCGCGCTCAGTACAGATATCAGAAATTTGTTTAGATTTCATGGTACAGTGAGCACTTCTTTGGTTGATTTGAAATCAGCTTAAAAAAAAAAGTAACTTCTCGTAACTACACATATGCTACAGTGCATACTAGCATGTAGGCTCCTAGTTAAGTTGGCAACGAATTAATAAATATAGTCTTAATATCCGGCTTAGTATCGCAAGAGTATTGCATACATTTATAACCATTAAGTTTAAAGTTCCTTGTTTTAGACATATTAGAATATGTATTTGCATATAAGAAACATTTTACATTCTTAATAATTCCACGGTTTTCCCTAGCTGGCGCATGAATAAAATGGTCAGGCTCATAGAAATATGTAATTTACATATGGTAGTAGGATACAAAATAGACAGAGAAGTAAATCCTAAGAAGGGTTTTCGAAAGTTCTCAGTTTATGAACAGTCTATAATAGTAATTTCAACATGTCAAATAATAACCAGATCAATGCCATTACGATAATAATCACTGAAAGCTTTAAGGCATGTGCACCTGCAAAGACATGCCCAAAAGGTGGAGGGGGGGGGGGTGTTGAAATGGTTACAGCGTCTCCCAAAAATAAGTTAANGGGGGGGTGTTGAAATGGTTACAGCGTCTCCCAAAAATAAGTTAAAATATAAATGAGTAAGAACAAATTTTGAAGAGTAACTGAAAATTATGTACTGAACATTAAATTAAACAATTTCAATAAGTCTCCCTTTAGTGTGCACTTGAAATTTAAATATATTTCACAATATTTAATGGGGAAATGAGTTTTTCTTATTATGTAAAATGACAGAAAGTGAGGTTCAACCACTCCTAAAATAAAATCCTATGTACGTAAATGCTAGTTTCTGTTTCACGATGATCTTGCAGCAGATTTGTAAATATTTAATATATAATTTTAATTTATTATACATTTTATAGTACTTCATTGAATGGATTTATTAGTTTTACGACATTTATAACGCCGGCCGCACTACCTAGACATTTAGACCTGCACATTAATAACTCTCTTGAAAATTAGTTGAACTGTATCGTACAGTTAGTTTTCACATACACAAATTTACATAGTGTAAAAAAAAACGAAATTTGATTAACTTTTGATGAAATGGCACACAAGTTTTTAGTGCGCTTAGTGTAACTCAAACTCAATATAGATTAATGCACTGTATCTCATGGGTTAAATGCATCCTGTCATAAATTGAACACTTCTATTCTATTGCAGTTCATCGACATGGAATGCAGAAAAACTCTAATTGCAGTTATAGGATGTTCGCAGTTAGTTGAGCACTTCTGAAAACCCTGCTCAATGCACTTTTATGGCCGTTTAATAAATCAGCCTCCCACAGTCTCCCACCCCGAATTGTAACGAAATCGACGACTATTGTTCATGTATCAATCATATGGTACTGTAACATTCTTAGGAACATAAATAAATATACCATAGAGATGCAATTTTTTAAAATCATTCAGGACGTCAGTGACGCAAGAACAGAGAGAGAGAGAGGGAGGGTACAACGGCTCATTTCCCCATTACTTCTAAATTATGGAACGTGCACCAGTTTCCCACCTCCCCCCGGCAAATATTTTAAACACCAAACAGTAACTCTTCAATAAAGACGACAATGTTAAAAGTATTCCCAAAATATTTTAAGTTTAAATTTAATTTTGCCA